>LUCH01000274.1:47134-144024 GCA_013368495.1 Paragonimus heterotremus | reverse complement strand
GGAGCGTACGCCGATTTAATAAGTACGCAACATCTTTCTGATTTCCGTCGATAGACTTTAACCGACGTATTGAGTCTGGCAGTGTACAAGCGACTGTTCACTGGGATCCAGTCGGGCGAACAATGCTCTGTTCTGGAACTCAGTGTGATTCCCACTCCAGCTTGACCACTAGATTGAGCTTCAGCGTCACCAGAAACCCTGAGAGAGAAGCGCTTGGATCGACAGTTATCCAGAGGTAAGATCAAATGGATAACTGTGCTAGAATCGTAGACTCGCGTCCCTGACACACAGCACACATCAAGTTCCAGACTTGAGATAGTACTAGCCGGATCAGCTTGCTGACCGACTTGTCGGAGAGTGCGGACATTGAAGGCGCCAATGTTTACCAGTTGTGTTGGCCTCAGAAAACAATTATCGCCCGAAGACACATGACCTCCACGACGCGGCGGTCAAGCAACAACGTGATCACGAACCATGAAGACCCTGATTGCTGCACTGTGCAAAGTGGGTGGATGTCGCCTGCCTGGATAAGGTCCTTGTGATCACTCATACCGCTGGTTAGCGATGTTATCCGGGATGGCGGTGTTTCGCAGTCAATGGCGTGCCTGCATCCATACCATTAGTGTTTCTTCCCCCTAGTCGTCTTTTATTAGTTTTTAACCTCCATTGTAGCGTTTTCTTCTGTGATATTCTACATCACTGTTGAGGTGAGGGACGGCTCGAGCCACAACACCTTTTGGTCAGGCTCATGGCTGCTATGGTGATTATGGTGATGAACATTTGTCAGTTTACCTGATTCTGATCAGTTTCCCGTTGACTTTTTTGTAATGATTATTGTTGTGTGTTCCTAAATGGAACCGTCTCGCTCCCTTAAAACAGTGTTTATCGAAGCTGAGAATATATCTGAAAATTTTCACATCCACCCCCAACCATTTATTGACTTTTTCGACAATGTTCTACTGTATGATGTCAGTATCTTCAATAAGAGTACTTCTTGAAGATAACCTAGCTCGGATTTCTTTGCCATGCATATCATAATTTGTAGTAAAGTCGAGTTGATCTGGTTAAAGACAATCGGCTTAATGCAAGTGTGTTACACATTTTAATAAACTCATTCTAAGAAGAAAACAGTACCATCAACCGCCAGCAACTTGAAAATTCGGTCCATGTATATCAAATTAGTTGTTTGTTTTTCGTTTATGTCCATAATTTACTTTACTTTTGCCTATATATTGTGTTGTCATTACAAAAAGAAACTGATAGTATCAGCAACTGCGGTCGTTGAGCAAGACGCTGACAATTCTCTGATGCGTTATGTTACACTCGTAGCGATGTTGTATGTGGAAAACTTGAGCACACGCCTTTGTTTTCCTCCTGATTCGCCGACGAGTCCTCCATTGCCCTCGTAAGCCAGTAAAACCGTTACTGTTACTTCTGACTGGGCTCAAATTTTGTACAACCGTATTTTTAATGAACGTTCGCTTCTGTTACTGTTTTCCCCGTGTAGACCAACGAACGGCATCATGTGATCCACCTGCATTACACCAGCTGGCCAGATTTCGGCGTGCCAAGTTCCCCGAGCGGGATGTTGAATTTTTTGTGGGCGGTGCGCGCCACTGGAGTGTTGTCTGACCTTGAACATCCGGCCATCGTACACTGCAGTGCAGGCGTGGGTCGTTCCGGCGCCTTCGTTCTCATAGATCTGGCGCTTTGTTTGGTAAGTCACATGAGTTGTTTTACCTAATCTAGGTCAAAACAACAACCATAACAACCATCTCATCTGGTTGTGGTTAATACATTTCGAAATTTACCACGAATATCCCTACTTTTTCCGCCCCTTAATTTGTTTAATGTGAATTAATGACAGGAGCGATGTCACGGTTTATCGAACCAGATTAGCTTCGCAATTTGAGCACGCCGACTAATGTATCCCAGTGATCAGTGCAGCTTTTCGCATTTTAATTTCAGTTTATTGAAGCTGTTATCACTTAGAGGTAACAGTCACGGCTGTTCCTTCAAGTTGTACGATTGAAATGGAATAATACGGTTGACTATGCACTGTATTTACACCAAGATGTATAGGAACATAACTAACAGTCGACCCTGACTGTATTTCTGATCATTCCTTACTTGCAACCATTTGTGTCGCATCATTTTATCGAATAACGTACGATTTTCGACGTTCGGTTTGACAAAACCGTCCAAGATAATTTGCACTGTTCAGCCCGACCGGATCAAACATGTAAGCACATTGGCCTGGTTGAGACTTCTTGATGATGATTACGCAAGTACGCTGGCGGCGTATTCACTTTCTCATGGTGAATTACAGCTAATGGCTGTTTACGTTTCCGTAGCGGTCACTTGCAGGAGCTTCGTTGATCCCAATCACCCATCCAATAACTGCCTCTCACTCGACCTTGCATATGGTTCTCGTTATCCTACGGCCTCTGGCACGCTGGTCTGCCGGGGCCAAAAATTGGACTATGAGCTGGAGTGTAGAAAGTGGAGGTCTGAACCTTCGTGTGTAACACAAGAATAACGGTTCCGTCTACATGTGGGCTGCTATCTGGTCAACCGAAAGGGGTAAGTATTTCTGGATCATAACATCTGTTCAAGCTACAAGGACGAACCACAAAGAAACATATACTCCAAATATTTTCCGATCGCAATGATCGGATAGTTGAGGCTGAGCGGTCAGGTTTCGCCGCCATAAAGTAAAAGAACCTACACTGTCGTCTTATGTACGCGACCCTTAAGCATCAAAAAGATATCTCTCTGTCGCCATAGGTGTCCGAGATGAGCGAACACCTCCCTAACCTTAGAGACACGCGCCTCTGTTTCAGTTCCTACACTTCTGCCGCCGTCGTCGATGCAGATTCAGATGTAC
Organism: Paragonimus heterotremus; assembly: GCA_013368495.1. Classification (NCBI taxonomy): domain Eukaryota; kingdom Metazoa; phylum Platyhelminthes; class Trematoda; order Plagiorchiida; family Troglotrematidae; genus Paragonimus; species Paragonimus heterotremus. The sequence goes on along the minus strand of LUCH01000274.1, from coordinate 141,137 downwards.
ACAAACCGGTCAATACCCTCGATGACTTCATTATCTAACAATAAATCTACGTAATCACGGCAATCTTGAAGAAACACTTTGCATGTTGAAGCTGCAAAGCGCATTCCGAAGCGTCTACCAGAGTGCGAAATAACGTCAAGCGTTGTTTATGTTGCTTGGAAACTGTCAAACAGCAACACCTTGTCGTCGGCATAATCAAGACCAGTCAGTATTTTATCAAGTAGAAGGTCCACGCCAACATCTTATGAGTGTCACGGACAGTCTTCTATTAGTTTGTCTATAAGAAAATTAAACAGAAATAGTGAAAGTAGACAAGCTTGACGTACGCCGTTCCTGGTGCTGAAACTGTCAAACAGCTCACCGTAAACCCCAATCTGAGCTGAAGTATCGGAATGAAACGCCGACAGTATGTTCACATACTTGGTCGGTACACCCCTGCGTTTAAGCAACTCTAAAAGTGTAGATCGATCCACCGAACCGAATGCACATACATAGTCGAGAAATACGGCAGTTGTTAGCCGGCGGTGCACATGACGCTGCTGTAGAATTTGGTGAAAGGCAGATTCTCGCCTAGAGCGAAACCCTGCTTGTTCTTCCCTCATGTTTGCCTCCCGAGCTGTAATGATTCGACGAGCCTGTCAACAGTGCACAACGTATTGTCGGTGCCGTACTCTGTACTCGGACAGGGTCAACTATGTATTGACACACGATTATACAAACGTCGCTCTGTTCAAGGCAAATGTTTACTGTTCAAATTATTCTCCTTTCGACCAACTGTTTACGGTGTTCCGAATTTCATGTTCAACCAGAAGAAGCGATGATGAGATTTTACGGTTGTCTGGCAACCGATGTACTGAGTATTAGTGGACATTGTTCATGCGATCGGCATTGGTGATATGGGAACCTGATCCGCGACGGTCTCACCTTAACGAAACCGGTATTTACCTCCCTCAATGCAAGTAATTTCACATACCTCTTAACCTTCTGATACGATTATAATGCGGTTTAATCCGTTGCTTGGCTCCTCTTGTGAGCTATCTGATTCAGTCCACTCTTAGATATTCAATCTTCTTTTAGCAGACTGAATGGAGTGTAATGTTCTCAGTAGGATGTACAATAATTTTTTGGCATTTTTTGTTTAAAGGCCAACACAACTCCTGTTACGTTTCAACCATCCGACTGAAGGCATCGACTACATTTTTCGTGCCTTTTCCATCTTAAACTATCACGATATCACTTTCGTCTGTCCTTCTATTGCTCCCTCACTACTCGTTATCAGTTTCTAATTACCCAAAAGACTTCTTTGACACTGCTTCTTATCTTCAAAGCTATCCAAACTAACCGGATCGTATTACCATCATCAGCATCAAGCGACACAAAAAACGCTAAACGCAATTTCGCGTTCTGCTAAGTGCTTTCGTATGTGCTTTACAGCTTCAAAATGCAAAGTGCTTCTACAACACTGTTATGGTTACATAGATTCAGTGTTATAAAGTGAAGTTATGATGGTTGTTGACCGGTTTGTATTCCTGGTAAGCTGCATCGGCGGTGGTGGCGGAGGTGTAGGGAGTGAAACAGTAGCTCAGTGAGACAAACAGTGCCAACGTATACGTCGTACTATACTACAACCACTGGTCGAGGGTCTGCAGTAGCAGGTGCCCGAATCCATTTGAGTCAGCGAACACATATATGAGACCTAGCTGTGTTCGCCAAAATGTTTCACACGCGATTCTACTTCATGTCCCAAAAAACGTAAAAATTCTGGCTTGCTTAACTTTTTGTGACAAACGCGTTATAGACCTACCAACCGTTCGGTATCAGAACACGAAATATAAGAGCGTACACTAGTTTTTCGTCAAAAACAAACGCCATATTAACCGTAAATGTGACCAATCTGACATTCAACCAATCAAAAAGCAGAATCCTATTGATCCATTTGGCCAGACTACCAGCGACTGGTGAGGTGAACGGGTGATAGGGTAAAGGTATTCGGCTGTCTGTAACGGTAGGAACGCGGTCACAACAAAACGCTAAATGAGACGTTACTGAGAAAGGTACCTGTGAAAAACTAACGAAGTGAGTTAGTACTAATACGAGAAGGGTCAGAATACTTCATACACAACCCGCCACAACTCGTTCTGTACTTACGATCCCAAAATACTTGGTATGCAGGACTTACGTCTGTAAGTCTATACTTCCCGCGTGGTATACAATACTGGCGCATCTCCCTCCCCGACTCCATCTACATCTTGCCATCCATTCTGTGCATCTGTTTCGGAACTCTGTCCTGTGCAGTCTTCACCGCCAATCTTCTCACCAATCGATCTGAATCCGCTTCGCAATTTGTTATAATCTCCAATAGCTAACTATTTCTACAGGTTTACTCGGAGATCCGAAGCACCAGCTCCTTTGATCGAAAACTGTGTTCACAATTTAACCAGTTTTGTCGAGCTTGTAGCAGTGAGAAGTATTTTTTCATCTTCGTCCTCCAGAACACGGTGACTTGCTTCCCTATCCAACTGTAGTGTTAAAGGATCTCATTGGTAGGTCTATATCTAGACTTGTTCCTGAAATGCGGTAGGTCGTTCGGTCGCTATGGTTGATAATGTTTCATCACTCATCACTTTTTCAGAATACTTCTAACCAAACAGATGTTCCTGTCTCAAACACTGATGATTACTGGCATATGGCAGGTAACCTCCCACTGAATGCCTCTAGATAACAGTTATTTGCTTATGTCTTGATTCAGGCGCTCTAATAAACCTCTGAGCTTTTTGTTGGTAATCACCCGCTAAAATAGTTATCATGAACGTTTTTTGACACATCACTTTTTGCGGTTGAACGCATTAGCGCCAAAGTTAGCGAACCCGTAACCGATGGACAGATAACTCAATGTCTTCACTGTGTGGGTTTGGAGACGTTTTCACGCATCTCTAACGTCTTTCTGTTGATATGCTCTTCTTCATCCTAATGGAAACGAAATAGTCTACACTTATATCAGTTATCGTAAGCCAATCAGCCTGTGGTTCAGCAGACGAGTGAAGGGACACCCTTACCTATCTCAGGAATTGTTTTCAGGCGCCTATACCACATGCATTGGACGGTTGCTGGTTTCATCGCTGGTCCATCTTGTAATATCCTGAATTATATTCTGATGATTGCGGACTCTTGGGAATTACCACAATGACCTTCTATCATATGATAAAAAGGAACTATCGGTTCTGTTACTAGATGGCTTTTTGGTAAATTAATCAGATGTTTAGAAAACCATTTGTTTCAAATGGGTAAGATGCTCCCCTGCATGTACTGTGTCATCCATCTGCATCGGGTTTAAATTCCTCGACTGTCCAGATCCGAAGAAGCCTGCTTTTGCTGGAATCCTGATAGGATCTCAAGTTCAAGTCTATGAAATTAATCGTTTGTCATCAGCTGAATGATATCCACCTATGCGATTTGTATTTCCCCGAGCTCCAGTTAACCCACTTTTACGGAAGTGTGATATTCGCGTCCACTGGACATCCACTGATACTCGAATCCAACCCGCCGTGCAACCGTTTCTGGCAGTTCAAGTCAACTGAAATATCTGTCCAACATGGTTTGAGAATCATCTGTAATTTTTCAACAAGACAACGCCTTCAGTCATACTTTATATATAATGGGGACATGACCACTTTTCCAACGGATGGTCCTCTTTATCTGGTGGACCTCCTAGAATATTCCCATTCTGAAAATAGGTCAGTCACCTCTCAGTATGACGTGCACAATACAAATACAAGAGGAAGTGTACGTCACCTAGGATTTAGTCGTATGACGATTAGTTCACGCCCAGACCATGCGTCTAGGCAATTTCGATGTAGACCAAATAATGACACGTATCTAGTTCTCAAAACATCCGTTGTTTACGTGACCAGAAAATATTGAGCTAGTGCATCATCCTAAGGCAGCATCCAGGTTGTGGTCACTGTATAGTTTTACTGTTTTTTCCGCTTTGACGCATTTTCACTTACTATAAAGGCTATTCAAACAATATTCAGTCTACAGCCTTGTAATAGTATTTACTCGTTTGTTACGTTCTCAGTCAGTCCCTAACCTCACCACATGTAAGTCTCATATTGGGCTAGTTGGGCCCAGCGGTTCACAACTTATCTTCTACTCGTCTTGTTTCTGTCATGCCCAATAAGTTTCCAAACCAGTACTGTTCGTTGTTTATAGAAGAATAGGTTAGAGTATGAAATGATCCATTGGTCTGATTTTCACTGATCGCTTTTTCATACCTCCCATTTACGTTGGCCTCGCAAACGTGTCCACCAGTCTGAATTCTACTTTGCAAATGGCCCTCGGTTTATACCTTCACTTTGTGGTCTTGATTAAACTGAGTATGCAAACCAACATCTTTGCTTCATCTAAAGTCCCTGAATTCCTTTGAGTCACCATTTCAATGGATCGTATGATTTTACGACACATCCTATTGAGCCACCCGCCTTATTCCAATCAAGTCGCAGAAGTTGTGTGGAGTCAAAGTCTGGTGGACACAACGCGTTGTTAAGTTGTAACAAGCCGCTGCTACTGGAAACTCTCGGAAGCCTTCCCATCTCATCCGAGCAACTGATGTCAGGAAGCCAGGTGGGGGCGAAGTAATCTGCGAAGGCAATGGTGAATCTGTTCATAACCTGCAATGACGCTTGAAACTCTGGACTGAACACTTCCAACAGCATTTCAGCTGGTCACTCGTAACATTGGCTACGTCTTAGTGCTCTGCCTATGCTGTTAACGTTTCTCCGCCCTCGAAAACAGAAGTCTTTCTCGAGATCACGTTTCTTAAACACCACAAGGCACCCAGCCCAGACGAACTCCCTCTTGCCCTTAGTTAATGGGCTAGTGGCTCCGCTCCAGAAAATCTTGATCAGTTAAGTTGTTCCATGTGACTGGGGTCTGACTAATGTCGTCCCTATTTTCAAAAAGGGCTCATGCACTCCGTGCGTAAATCGTCGAGGCATTAGCTTTATTTCTATTGCGTCGATGTTGCTCGCAGCCATTATATTTCGTAGATCAGGCGAAACGCGCCAAGAACATATCAGTGATGAACAAGTTGGTTTTCGCCCTGGTCGTGGCTGCGTTGATCACATGTCCACACTTCTCCAAAAGCTTGAACTCCGCCATTCATATAGAGTGTTAACAGTTGTCTTCTTGAACGTCGGATGGGGCCTTCGATTCAGTTGACAGCTGCACACTGGGGCTGTCTATCGAAGAATGGCGTGTATGAGCTGCATGTGAACCTCTTGGAAGCAATTTACTGTCAGACCTCTTGCAGGGTTAATGCTTATGGAAGCTTATCACCGACCTTTAACTCCTCGGGTTGGGTGCGAAAACTTTGCAGTTGACGAGATTTTAGGGTGCCCCGACATACTGCGAGTGCGGTGGTATGGATTTGCTCTCAAGCACTCGGATTCGAGAGAGAGACCGTGCAGACGACATCGCCGTAATCTGCGATGGTTCACAGGAACCCAGAGCATCTTAAACAGGTTGGAGGCTTCGGTACATCAGTTTGGTATGGCTTTTGCACCTACTAATTGCAAGGCATTGTACCTACCCTCACATCGGGTAGTGAGCTGTTGGAGGTAGTTGAGAGGTTCGTGTACCTTGATAGCTCTGTCGGCGCTGGTCGAATGTCTGATGAGATCACAAATCGTATAGCAAAGGCACAAATGGCACTTGCCAACTTATGCCATCCGTGGTGTGAGTGTGACTTTAGTCTTTCTGTGAAAGTCCGAGTGTATAGTGCCACCGTAAGAGCGGTCTGGTTGTACGGTCACCCATATTGATTATATTGATCTATCCGCGTGGGGGATGTTCATAGAGTGCTTTTTTCGACTATCGCTGTCTCTGAAGCATTAGCGGTACGTGATGGCAACATCGTGCCAGCTATGGCAAAGTTCGCTGACGTGTTTTCAGAATGGTTAAATTCTGTCAACCCTTGAGCATTTTGATCTGGTCTCACAGACTTCGTTGGCCTGGCCACATCTTACTAGTGCCAACTCAGTGTTTGCCACATCATACCTTGTTTGCGAGTGGTAACTCAGGCTAGAAGAGGCAGCATGGCAGTCAGCTCATGACTTGGGTTCGAGGTATGAAGGTACTTACCGTGAAGCTCGCTGCAGTAAAGCGCTTCCGGCTTCCTGGCTGGAGCACGAAGGACACTCGACACCTTTGGTTGGGGTCACTGTCTGATATGGCGAAGAATGGAGCTCGTGTTGTGAGTCTCTGTATGCATCGTTGTAACTTTCTCCTTCACTTTACTCATCTTTCTTTTTCTTCTCATATCGTAGCACGTTTGTAGTTTTTTCCGTGTTAGACATATATAAGAGTAATTTTGCGTCTCTGACTACAACTGGCTCACTGGATATGCAGGCTGAATCGTACCAGGTTCATCACACGTGGTTACGTTTGTTTCGTTCACGCTCAATCCAGCAGGTGGAAATTACTTACAGCTTGATAGGGAGACTTTAGTAATTGTTTTTGGTGTATCGACTTTCTGTCACTATCGTTGTGGACAACTTTTCAAAAGCCTCAAGAACAATGAGTCCCTGGCGAGTTCGTGCATGATCATCATCAAAGACAGCAGCACAGTAGTAATTCGCGCTGATATTTAGATGCCATGAAAACACGATAAAAACGAAAGCCGTGGTCGGAGAAAATTAAGGAAAGAGGATTTGACTACCAAAAATAGCCACTTCTGTACTTAGAAATTCAACATCAAGGTGCCTACATCTTGAAAACAAACAACCGAACTCTAAGCGAAAGCAAAACATCATCATCATCATAACAGCCATGAGCCTGACCAAAACGTACTGTGGCTCGGGCCGCCGCTCACCTCAACAGTGACGTGGAATATCCTAGAAGAAAACGTTACTAAGCGGAAGAACTAGAAATGGTATGGATACAGGTACGCCATTGACTGCGACACATCGCCATCTCGGATAGCGTCTCTAACCAACGGTTTGAGTGATCACGAGGACCCCATCCAGACAGGCGACACCTACCCACTTTGCTCAATGGAGCAGTCAGAGTCTTCATATTTCGTGACCTGTCACAGCTTTCACTGCCCCGCATTATTGAGTACACTTACCTCATAGAAAATTCGGCTAAACAACTACATCATCCACGCCACTGAGCCCGATTGGTCGCCATCTCAGTTGACGTGTGCAGTCATCGCGAGCGCCCCAGCCCGAGAGACGAACCCTACCTACAATGGCCAACTCCTTGGTGAACGACTTCATTTCTTTACGACAGGCCACCATCGTTCCACCTCTCACTTTAGACTAATGAGCCGCAGCGTCGGCAGAGAGTGCTCGGTGTGGCATACTGCTAGCTGGCATCCTTATTACCTATTCTAGCCATCTAAATCTGTGCAAACTTAGAGCTCAATTGGTAATCACTAGCGAACACGAGTTTGTCAAGCTTTTTGTTGCTTACTCGCGGTGTCACTCGATGTGGGCGATCAAACGCATATATTGGTCACATTCACGAACATTTTTCATATCTTCCGGCAATTAAGTATCAGCACAAACCACTGTTGTGTTTACTGTCTTTGTCATTGGTGTCGATAATGCATAACGCTGATATGGAAATAGTCCAGGGATTCTAATGTAGTCAGTAATGTTGTGATCTGCGCCTTCAATCAGTGGCGGTATTTTACTCCTTAACGATCGCCTTCTGGGCACGTGCTGCGGTCGGTTTCGTCCATATCCACTGCTCAACGGTAGTGTTAATAGATTCCTACGTGGACTGCTTGAGAACTTTAACTGACAAGTGATCTCCTCCGGATCATTTGATCGATTCTACATGACACAGTGGCACGAATGGGTAACTGCATCCATATGTGGAATTTCTAAGCTCTCGACGCGACTACTTAGCCCAGCTGGTAGTTCGCTTGTCGCATTTGTGCATACTGTTCCTGTCAATGGTTCAGGTCTAGCCGAAGCTTAGACTGTTTGCAACTGGGTCTCCTAAGTTGTGTGAGGTGCGGGACTTCCGCGTCCTTCCAACCACATGACGTTTGACAAGCTTTTTTGGTCATCCATGCTACTTTGTTCCGACGGCTGATTGGTAAGCTTTTGATGTGAACTCCCATGATATTCAAGAAACTAATCAGCAAAAGATAGGCCGATTACTAGTTTCTCGTGAACGGACTCTGTTAGTTCTTGCCTTCGTGCCAGTGTAAAAATTGGACTATTGTCGACAATTGAATACAGCTGGTCCATTAGTTCGTCCGAAGACGTTCTATTAGCAAAGGTTCCAGTTCAATTCCACGATCTTTTTACATCCTCTGGGCGCGTTTTATTATCATTTCCAAAATGTCAATTCACAAGCTGCAAACCATCACCTTTGCACTAATTCGTTTCTTGTCTTCGTCATCAACGGTCTCTCTATTCTCTGCTTCCATTTGTTCGTTCCTTTTGAGATGGAGAATTTGGATGATCTTAGACAAGATGGACCACATCTCGCCTTTCGTTCAAACTTCAGTCGACCTGCGTCTCGTTCATTGTCGCTGTTCAGTCATTTGCATAATCCGAATCGATTTCCAGTTGAGGATGAAAACCACTGAACTTGTGATGGTCACGACGTTTGGAATCACTACAGCAAATGCAAATTACGATTTACGGGCGAAATTTTTGCGCGACCCATATTACTATTTCCTTAAGTCACCAACATTTCAGCGGCACTACATGATTAACAACATGATTTTATCGCGTGATATCTTTGATGATTAATCGATTGCTGTCGCAGTGACCCTAAAATTTGTTTGGCTCTATATGTGGATTCTAATTGATCTATCGTGCACATCTTTTTCACCATCTGACACTCCTTATCGGACATGTATTGCGGTTTGTTCTAATTTTCATACATACAAACTGTTTTGGTATACCCTACGTTAATTGAACCTAATGAAAAGCAGTTTTCCACGTTGACTTAACCATATCGTCATCAGCCTTTCCACACTTTTAATACAGTAGGCGAATTTGATATTATCTCTTATTTGACACGATGCAATATTCAAGCTTTCTGATGTTTCCCATCTATATTTTCAATCGTTGCTCAGGTTGCTCCCTCACCACTTGTTTGTTCCGATTCCAGGTGGAGATGCGCAGGGCACTGAAGGGTTTGGATTTAGGAAAGCTTTTTCTGGATCTACGTCGATGTCGCATGGGTATCATTCAAACCGCAGATCAACTACGATTTTGCTACTCTGCTGTAGTTCGCGGCGCGGATGAGCTACTCAAATCATCTCCCGAAGAAATCCCTTTTATCAAAGTAATCACTGTTTTTCTTACATTCCCAATGTTGCCGCTGTGAAAGTGTTTCCAAATTTATAGGTGTTCTAGTTCATCGGTAACTGTGGTTTCCACCGAATAAATTCGATGATATTTCGAATCACGCTCACTGCATCGACCACCTTCGTCATCTGGGTGTTGATGTTCGATCTGTAGCTAACTAGATTTCGACCCCATATTTCCGCAAAGCTGTGTGAAGATCCAGGTCATTTGGCATGTTCCCTAATGCAACATTTCTTACCTTCTGTCCACACATGTGCACCTAATTGGTTTGAACCTTGTAAGATAGAAATCATGGCATACTGGTTCATACAATCGAACACAGAGCAAAATGCAAAAAATACTAGTCATTTGAGAGTGACAAAACATGCAAACCACGAATTAAGCGACAGAATACTTGAACATGCATATTTTTAGATGATAGCTGATAACACGCGCCATATCTATCATCGCCGGAGCAAACAGTGACAACTAAAATTACTTTAACGCATCATAGTTTGGGCCAAATAGCTCCACTGTCGTAATCACTAAGACATATCTCCGTATCACACATGGATGGACAATGAGCGTTAGGTAAAATGCGTGTGTACAATAACAAGAGTGACAACTGCGGAAATGAATAGAGCGTCAGAGTACGCTACTGGTTAATACGTACGAAAGGATTGGATTGTATAATTAGGAAAAAGAAACTACTTTGGAAACAAACTTCCGAAATTAATGACGCTCAGTTATACCGTATTCAATGAGTGAACGAATACCGCCATAAGCTGCTTCTTTTGGAAACGATACATTGAGTTTTTGTCATTATTCTCAAGCCATATGGGTCATTTTTTTATTTTGCTGAAACTAACTTCGTTAGGGGCCAATTTACCTTGTTTTTCTTTTCATATGAATAGCATTTTATTACTGTTGTGCTGAACGGTGACTCCAGTCATCACAGCACCACCTGGTGAGGCTCGCGACCATTTTCGTGTATAATTCATTTTGTTGGTATATGGGAACAGGTTACAGAGTTTCCGCAATTACATCAGTGACAACTTGGTTAATTGGAGAGGAAACCCTTTATATCGTTTACCTCCTGCCTACTCAGTACCAATATAGCTTCATACTGATCACCGTAGAATTTGAAAACCCCAAAACGTAGACCGTTTAATATTCTCGTTTATCTGTTCAAATCACAAAGACAGCTTGTCTCCTCAGTTTTCCATTCGCCATTACGTGTACTTGTGCCGGACCAGTGAAACAATGATTCATTCAACTTATCCTAGTTTGTTGTAGCTCAGTATTAGCAACACTTGTCCACCAATCAAATATTGAGGACCTACTTATTTCAGTATGCTACGCGCAGTGTTGGTGAGACCCAATACTAACTATGGGAGCATAACTTTCGGCGGTTTCGAAAAAGTAACGCTCATTGTGTCGAACTCACTTCGAATGGATTTCATGGGATGATAGTTTTTCCTCCTGATAAGATGGGCTTTCGCTCCCGACGGAAGGCGTTTATTTTAGATGGGACCCTGGACGTACGTTCTATTAACCTACCATATCTCACGATCTGGACAATTAACCATCGTAGACTTCCAATGATCCAAAAATGTAGCTCTGTAGCTGCTTCAGTATGACCTGAAGCATGAACCAGACTTAAGGATAGGTCTCTGACATACAGTAACAAATAATAACCTCGGAACAACATCAGTCCAGTGGGGCAGCAGTGAAACAAAAAATGTAGTTCAATTCACGTGAAGTTTGTGAGATGAATTCCATAAGCACGAATGAATGCCTTTCGCTCACGAATGGCTGCAAACAGTGCAGCCGAAAATCAAATCAGCAGAAGTGTTTAATATCGACTATTTGTTCCGTACGGAAAGATGATCAAATTGTATAGCAGACAGTTTCGTTGTGAGTAGTATACTACTCACAAGTAGTGTACTGTTCACAAGCAACAGTCGGGAACAAAAGAGCAAGCCCCAACGCCAGGAAACCGACGGACCGAAAGAGACTATTGGAATAGTGTGTACGCGTTATGAGAGAAGTGGCATCAGGGCGAATGACAACGTACTGTCAGCCAATGTATGTGAATACACGTCAGACGTGCAAATGAGTGTACTTGTTCGTAGTCCCATGTTTAATATGACCTGTACGGGAGTTCCTGCAATAAACGACTTTGCAGGCTAAGTGTATTTTATTTTCACAACAAAGTGACTTTGCCAGAGTTAACATGTAAGTAGCCATTGTTAACTAATGTATCCGAAATGACCTTTTAGAACTTATTTGGGAAGCGAGATTAAACGGTTCTCATTTTTCAGCCATTCCTCACACTTTGCCCTCTCGATTATTCCTGCCTCTTACACATGTTCAGCTCCCCAATGCAAGAATTTCATTCTGTAGATCATTGCTATTATGTTTAAACTGTTCATATGTGGTCGGGATGTACAAACTGTTGCTCTGAAGGTTACATCTTATTATCTACTCCTCTCATTTTCGTTTCAAGCAAGCTTTGAATCTGTTGACTAAATTAATTGTCCACTTAAACCTCCTTCTCAGATAGAGAATTATGCGAAATCCACTAGGACTACAATCTTGAAGTTTACCCAATCAATTTGGTATTTTGGATGGTCCGATCCATTTTAGAGAAATGAACACGAGTTACTCTGCAAATCTACGTTTCATGTTCCTCAGCACAGCCCGCTGTAGGCGTATAACGTAAATACCGGTTTGCGAATTGCAGGTCTTGTGCTCCATCTCTGCTGGCTCCAATCTCACACGCATTTGTTCTACCCGACCTGAAAATCGAGCTTTACACATTGTGCGCGCGAATCGACTGATTATGAGAAAATACGTTTCAAGACCCCTTTTACCTGTCGAAAACTGTCATATTGCAGGTGTAATGATAGTAGACGAATGGGGTGTTTGCTGTTATCTGTCTTGTCTTGCTAGAATAATACTAAGTTTTCGGGGAACTAGAATCCCATCTACTTGAATGTGCAATTATGTGTTCATGTCATTGGACTAGTTTGCGCCTTCTTGAAGTCTTCAGATAGTTCACAATCTTGTCCTTATTATCAGACAATCGACTGATCATTTTTTATTTCCGTCATCAATCAACCAAGGTTTGCATAATGACAAGTTAGATCAGGTATTTCTATCTTATATTATTACTTCGGCTCGTTGCAAGTGTGATTAATCCAGTTCACGCTTTCACATTTCTTTTCTTCGTTTCCAGTTCGAACGCGGTCCAGACGAGGCTGAATCACCTGTGGAAACTAGCGATAGCGATGATGGCTGGGAGGGGCTGGGTGATGGTGAATATGACTCGTCAGTTGATGAATTCGATCAGGTCGATGAGGAAGTTGACTTAGAAGAGGAACTCGAAATTGAGGAGGATGAAGAAGAAGAGGCGGCAGTCGAGGAGGAGGAGGAGGAGGAGGAAGACCAATCAGTTAATATGATCAAGAGTACTGATGACATGGAGATCCATCACCGTTTAGGTGTGAGTAATCCAAATCAGCTGTTTCATGAGCATTCTACTTCCTCGGGGAATAGCTGTTCGTGGGTTTCAAATGACACTGATGCGAATACCTGTCAACTCACCTCTTCCGTTGGAGTCGGGCCTGACTCACACCAACCGACTGCATTTGCCCGGGTATGTCAAGAACACTTCAAACCAGCAGCTCAAAGCAAACTTTCGCCAAGCTCCTCGCCAGTGGACCATCTTTTCTTCCGCTCGAATCGGTGAGTAATTGGCGTTTGTGTAAGAGAGTAATTACTCTACCCGTATGTATATTGCTGGATGTACGTCCGTAGCTGTTGTCGTTTCCCAGTATCCAAGTTCACTGCAAGTTCTTTGTTGTATGAGATACGGCGTTGCACTCAAACAAATCTGGTGTTCAAAGTTAAACCCTCAAAATCCGTGATTTCCAGCTACGAATTGTGGTCAGCTGGATAAACTCATGCACGCAAACCTGAACCGCGCAGCCAGTTTCTTCATGATCTTGTGGTTGCAAAAGGAAGTTTGTTTCCGGCCCTCAGATAACTGCATCTATATCAAGTCACACAACTTCAAGGTGTCCACACCTCCCAGACAAACAACTGAGCTATAAGTGAAAATAAAGCGTCATCAGCTAGACAGCTTCCTTACGGCTTTCATTTCCATCGCGCCATTAAGTACACTTACCTCATAGACAACTCGGCCAAACAACCACAACATCCACGCCACTGAGCCCGATTGGTCGCCATCTCAGTTGACATGTGCAGTCATCGACTCTGTGAACCGCGAGCGCCCCAACCCGAGAGACGAACCCTACCAACTCCAGGTCATCATCGTTCCAGAAAGTGCTCGATGTGGCATCTAAGTCTGTGTAAACTTAGAGTCTGTACGAAGGAGCTCAATTGACAATCATTAACGAACACGAGTTTGTCAACCTTTTTGTTGCTTACTCGCGTTGTCACTCGATGTGGGCAATCAAACGTAGACATTGATGGTCAGATTTATGAACACTGTTCATGCCTTCTTCCCGCCTGAGTTTCCCAGTTGTAACTTAACAGGGCGCTCGTAGTCGTCTTATATGCACGCTCTTAAGCTTCAGACAGATGCTTCTCTGTTACCAGATGTATACTAGATTGGCAAACATCTCCCTGGCCCTAGAGATACGCTTTTCGATTTCACTCTCTGCACCTCTGCCGTGACCGTTAATGCAGCATCCCAAGTACACAAACTGGTCAACAATACCTATACCTTCATTATTCGATGTTAACTCTTAGTAATCACAGTATTTTTGCAGAATCACATTGCACTACAAAGCGCATTTCGACATTTTTAGCAGAGCGTGAAACCGCGTCTAGCATTGATTGTACTGCTTGAAAATTGTCCAACAGCAACATCTTGTGTTAAGAGCGGTCAGTCCACCTCTAGGTAGGAGGAGGTCCATGCGAATATTTCATGATTGCCACTGACAGTCCTCCATTATTTCCTTTGTGACAAAATTGGTGGAAATGGCTAGCCTTGACTTACGCTGCTTTCATTGCGGAAGTTGTCAGACTGCCGTTTACCACATCATGCCTTTCCTTACTTAGCTCCTAGCATTCTGGTTTAAGATGTGTGGTGATTAAACAACGTGCTCAAGAATAAATAAAACCAGCTACTTGTAGGTTGAGACCTATTGATCTTGCTCTCGATCTGATTTCCGATCCTCATGATTCACTTAACTTCTGGTTGGATTGGTATTAGAATGTGACCCTTGATTTGAGGCCGTCTCTGGTTGACTTAGTTGTCTGTCAGACAAGTGCAATCATTGAAGTGGGACGTATTTAACACGTAAAAACACAGGTAAAGATAAACGTACCACAATTGGCGTAGAAAATACCGAAAGCCTAGTCAGTTAATTGTTTGTATGCAGACGTAAGGTTTATAAACTAAATTTCATTTTTCCTCGGTCTTTCTCCAGTCATTTCTGTTGTTTTTAATCCTTTGTTCTTTCGCTGTCAACCATCAACATTTACTTTGGTTTATTGTTCATGATAGTGATGTAACTGAATATCGTAGTCTCATCCCCAAGAATTTCTTCTAATAAAAGATCTCTTCCCTCGGATGGACCACATTTGTGCGGATCCGACAACGAACCGTAGTGATGGCCCTAACTCAGCTCGATTCCTATCTGGACGTTTTATTTCTTTACATTTAGAGATAGATGATCTTTATTGGACTGTAGAACAATGGAACGCCACGATCAGTGGCCTCAATATATATGAGAACGGTAGAATGTTTTCCATTCGACCCACTTTCGTGCGCATGCTTGTGAATCTTTAATGTTAACTCCTTCACTCTGATCAGCGAACTGTTTATGAAAGCCTGTTGCACTCTCTTGGTATGTCTTCCTTTGCCAGTCGCTGCTTGAAAACCACTGTTTATTCGTCATTGACACCAGTATTACCTTTTTAGAAACAGTGTGTACAGTTACGTGTCACTTGCATGATGTTCAGAGAATATGCGCCGTACAATCGAAATCACAGATATCACTAAACTCGTGTGGTATTTTAGTTACTGATTAACAGTAGGGGGGTTTGGTTTATAAAAATTGAATATCACTCACGGTTGATTTCTGACTTCATGTTTTCACAGACTTTTCGGTCAGTCCCTTCGTCATTGCCATTTCGAGCTTCGGTTGGTTGAAATGTTTTTGGCTTTGTTAGTTATCTGTTTCAAATGTAATCCCACAGGTTGTTTTGTAAGCGTTATCATGAGCAAGCACGTAAATCTAAACAAGGCGGTATGTCATGCTTGCTCTTTGCACTGGCGGTATTTGTGTGCATAGTGGTTATCTACTCACGAAACAATCAATAGTGTGAATATTTTATCCAATAACTCAACTGTATTTACTGCCATACAGAACACCACATTTTGTATTCGCTTCATCAGTTCCGTGTATTTCGTGTGTCAATTCTTGTGCCTTCAGGTTGACTACGAATTTAAACGACCACCATGAATTTCAGCCACACAAGGCCAATTAAAATCGCTTGGTCGACACTCAACAGCGGTTTCGCTGATCGCGACGTTCTCTTCCGAGCAAGTGACACCCACTTTACTCAGTAGAATGGTCATCAGGGCCTTCATATTTCGTGAACACTTTGTTGCTTGTGCACATCGTGGCTCTACTCAGTTGTTGATGTCTCTACCTATTGCGCGATTCGGCAAGCGCTCAGCTAGCATGCCATCATTTGACCAGTTGCCCCGGTGTGCGGAGTTCTCGATACGCGCAGTCGAATAGCCCTACCGCCCGTACGATCATTTACTTGATGTGGGCCGATTGGTGGATACAGTGGCTTAGCTCAGCTAATTTTTTGAGACCTTCTTTATAAACTGACCACCTTTCTTGACCAGAAAATAAAATGGACTGCGAAAAGACAATATTATGCTCCATTCCTTTTACCGATTACCAGACATCTTTTCAACGTCACAGGTGACGCAAATTGATATTGGCAACACCTACCTATGCTACTCTCACCCATTCCCACGTCATGAATATCTCAATCTGACGGCGTTTGGATATCCGGCGGACTCCCCGCAGTGAAGAATACGGACTCAGGTCGCCTCTGTTTCAAAGTGTCACCATTCATTCAGAACGCGATAGGCGCATTCCATACGTATCATCCCGGCGGTTCACCTTATTCAACATTTCGGTAGAAGGCCTAAACAAGATAATTTCACTCGCGTTCCTTCTGTCTGTCAGCTTGATGCTGAGGATCGTTCGTTTCCACGTGCGAACCTTTTGTTATACTGTCCATGAGAACATGATGATCTTGACGAACTCATTTATTTTGGATCCGTTTCCATGCCGATTGTGCGTTATTAAACTGTAACATCTTATTTCATTAACGCAGAGCCGTCTATCGAAAATGTCCGGGACAAAATAGAATAGCTTCGGGATGCAACAGCTAATCTCATTTTGGCTGCACGTTCTGACTACCAGGTTCCGCGAACCTTTCGGGAGTTTTTACGATGCAACCATTACGCCTACGTTACCGAACAGATAGGTTTGTTCATTCATTTTAATGAACATGGGCCTGGTGAGACGGTACTGTGGCCTAACCCCCCATTCATCGCAAAAGTGAGGTGGAATATTTTGAAAGAAGTGCAATAAATTGGACTTAATAATGCTAAGTAGCAATGTTGTGGGTGTTGACTGCGACATGCCGCCATCTTGGGTAGCGTTCTGATTGATCACAAGATCTCTAACTTGATGGACAGCCGACTTTATTCAACAAAACAGTCGGGGTCTTCTCAGTTCCTGATAACGTCGTTGACTGGTCGTCCCGTGTTTTTACCCAATCATCGGTTGTTTAGTTGAATGCCATCTGACAAACAGCAAATATCTGGATGACATACACAATTTTTGCTCCAACCTCCATATGTTTTATATTTTTCCTGCTTATTATTCCCTCATGAATGCGTCCGACCACAACGCTCATACGACCAGCGTATTTGATGAGGACGCTAACTGGAATAGAAAGCGATAGTCAAACAGCAAGTTTTTTGCGTCTTCGTTACGATTAAAGCATGCCCCTCAAACTTAGATAAAGTTGGGTCGCACATTAAGGATTAGATACTCTCCCTCTCAACGACTACGAGAAGTCTTTGTGTTGCCATAGCATCCTGGACATTTTATTCGGTACTATAGTCTTCCCAAGTATGGTCATTATAGGAAGAATTTACCGTCGATCATTATCTCGGTGGTTATTTTTTTGCTAGATCTTGTCGTTGACTGTATAATATGTATGTCCGTTTTCTGATACAGATCCGTCCCATATTCGATCGACAATATTACGAGATCGCCCTGTTCACATGTGACACGTTTATGTGACACTTGAACTCAACGATCGCCGGATTAAGTCAGAAATGTTTGTTGCTTATAAAAACCGGACGGTTCTAGCAATAAATTAGAGAGCAACAAATTGCTGTGTTCGTGCATACATTCGGCATGTATCATGCCATAACCTATGTTGAAACCTCCGTCGTCTTCTAGTTTTGACTGATTAATTTTGGTTCGTTCTTTTTTATTTGACTGCCTTCTCATGCGTACGCATTTACGCCTTTCAACCCTCGCAGTTTGTAAAGTACGCCCAAGATTCGCTCACCCAAAATCTATTCCTTATATGACCAATGCAATATGAGCCTTTAAGTGTAGCAATGTTTGAAATTGACATATTCAAAAGCCCCCACTATGTCGGTTAGCATGATTGCATAATGTGTGGGCGCTTTCGTTTTCAAACGTCGAGATAAAATCATGAATGCGTTTGAATATTGAGAGCTCACACCATCGGCTAGTGCCAGCAAAGTCTCATTTTCACGGACCTAATCGCATCTGACCTAAACAGTCAACGATTTTCCCCTGCCTTTAGACGTGTGTTAAGGTTGGGGCTTCATTTTACTCACTTGATATTAAGTTTGCGTAATTAGAGAAGTACTTATTGACAATCGAAACATCGTTCAGCAACTTCAATGATTTCCCTTATTTCCACTTGTTGAGATGTCTTACTCTTGGGGCTGTCGATCAGAATCAACTGAACTATTACCACATCTTATCGAAACGGTCAGACAACCTAAACATTACTCAACCGAATATGACTGGACGTTCGTATGGGATAATTCCATCATGTTTACTTGCACGCTAGTACTGCATTGGTCAACACGGTTGCCTCATGAAAGCGTGATCGGAGTTCAAATCCTGACCGTGGCAAAGGTATGCACCACTGCGGGCTCTAATAAGAGCGAAACTAGAGTCTAGTGCCTCTTTTCTAAAAGTCTGTGGAAATTCGGCAGCCCGGACCATTTGCGAGCGCTGTTCAGTCTATATAAACGGTTTGACTACGCTACTGACCACGAAAATCCATCGATGAAGCGACTACTTCAGGAAGTGTCTGAATATACCAAAAGAAGCCCTAAAAAAGGCGTTCCAGTTCTGTTCTGCTGTTCAGATTTGTTGAAGATATCCGTTCAAAACGTTTTCAAGAAACATAGGTTTGGGTCATTCAAGCAGTTTCAAATGCAACAACTCTGGTTATCACGATCATGATATCTGTGTACAGGTCGAGTATTTGCCAGACCGAATTCGTTAGTGGAGCAACCTTCCTGTGAGTTTTGAAAACTTAGGGTGATTTAACGTTACCCGAATGCAGATCACTCTCAACATTGTCTCGGACTAGAACCCCAAGAGATGGGATTGTGTGTCCATGTGTCCTTAATGAAAACGTGACTGGTGAGTTATAAATTTATATTTTCGGAAATTTTTAAATATTGCCAAGCTCCCTACGTTTGAACGCTGCTTGATTTCCTACCGTATTTTTTTTATGCATAGACCGATGACTCCTCACATTATGTTTTCCGTGAATAGACTACAAATCTGCTCGCTGAACAATGGATAAGTTGGTTTGCATTTTGAATAGCCTGTTCAACAACAAATCAAAGAACGTGTAGAACTTGAGATCTTCCATCGCTTCAACATGCAACAAAATAATAGCTTGTGTGCTGCGTGTCGTCCGACCGAACCCAACAGATCTATAGGTCCATAGCGACCTCCCTCATAGTGACTGGTAGTGACGTTATCGGAACGACGGTTTAGTTTAAACTGGGTCTGAATCTGTCATTCTTGTGGAATAATCAATACGTGAATTGAACCTACAGATTATCTGCCATCTTGTCTGCCTTGCTTGGTTTGCAGTTCTGGTGGCATATCTTTTATGAGCACGCTCACGTCGTAGACAGTGATGCAGTGCTGTTTCCTCTGATGGCCGTGCGTTTCGCTGTGGAAGCCACTGGAATGGATGCGATTATGAGACTATCATAGTGTAAACGGAATACTGCAACACATATGACAATGAGCTAATAAAACTGGTTTAGTTTATTTTTTGAAACTAACCGGAATGCTTTTGGAACTACTAAGCTATTTACGGAATGTGTTTCTGATGAGTAGTAGGGGATTTTGGTTTTCATATGGATTGAACATCATCCACAATTGATCACAGCTGTTACATTCCCATAGACTTTCCAGTCGGCCCCTTTCTCAAAGAAGTATTAGACTCGATTTTCGCTCTCATTAGGGCTCGTCAGTAGTGCATATCCTTGCTACGGCCGGGACAGTGGCAGTTAAGTATCAGTGTGAACTACTGATGTATTGCTGTTTATGATGATGATGATGATGATGACGGTCGGGACTTGAATTCCGGCCACACTTTTATTGAGTAACCGTGTTGATCACTGTGCCGTTGACCTCACATTAGGCACGGCCAAATTGTCATGTGTGAACGCGCAACCACGTTCGCCTGGGTAATGATTAGGTTGCCCGATCGCCTCGAGAGGAGACAGTAACTGTCCTGTTAACTCTAATTGGTGACCCATCGATTAAGACTTCCCTCTAAATGGAAATCACAGGAACTTGTTGAGCGGTATTTTGACTGCTGATGAGTAGTGGGGAATTTTGGTTTAAAAATAGATTGAGCATCATCGTGCCTAATTTGAAGTCAATGGCGCAGTGATCAACACGGTTGCCTCATGAATGCTTGGCCAGAGTTCTAGTCCCGGCCGTGGCAAGAATGTTTGTCTGCTTCGCAAGTGTAACCGATGAAGTGAATGCGCTTTCTTTTCATCATCACTGATGCCTGTCATAGACACCAATCTTTACTGTGTAGATTGCTTTTAAGTCGGCTGAATCGATCTCTAATTAGATCCAGTCTAGTTATATACCATTCGTTAACTAACGTAGATGATAACCTCACTCATTTAGAGAGGGCATACAAACGACTATATCCTGCAAAGAAAATGTACCTACTGGTTCTACCTCAATCGTGAACCGATCAACAGCTTCAGTGGTGGCCTGTTCACAAAGATATCAACAGACTTGTGTTTGACCATCGTTGTCTCCGCCCATTGGCCCATATTAAGTGGACTGATTGCGTGAGCAATGTGGCCGTTCGCCGGCGCGTATTCTGGAATGCACGGGATGCGTGATCAATAGGTCAACTAATTACGTTGCACAGCTTGCGATGGTTAGGTCATGTTCTCCGTATGCCAGCTGAGCGTTTACCGTACCGAGCGTTATATACTGAGATCACCAACAATTGGGTAAAACCGCGTGGTGGTCAAGCAACAACGTGGTCACGAAATATGAAGACTCTGACTGCTCCATTGAGCAAAGTGGGTAGGTGTCGCCTGCCTGGATGGGGTCCTTGTGATCACTCGAACCGCTGGTTAGAGACGCTATCCGTGATGGCGATGTGTCGTAGTCAATAGCGTACCTGTATCCATACCATTTCTAGTTCTTCCGCTTAGTCTTCTTTTATTAATTCTCAACGTTCTTAGTAACGTTTTCTTCTAGGATATTTCACGTCCCTGTTGAGGTGAGCGGGGGCCCGAGCCACAGTACGTTTTGGTCAGGCTCATGGCTGTTATGATGATGATGATGATGATGGTGAGTGGTGGAAATTTTAACAAAGAGAAACAAACGTCTATAGAATGTATATGAATCAATCAGCCAGGGTCATACTGAGGTAGGTCCGTACTTATCGTCAGTGCATCAGATTGCTTCAAATGCAATTGCATTGGACCTTGGCCTTACTTCGTAACTGGAAATCCCCCTTCCTACAAACTCTTCCATGAGATGGAAGGACAAACACGGACCGTTAAATGTTTATTAACAACTGAATCAGAGCCAAATAATTTAATACATTGTTACAAGACTGCTACGATGATGTTTTCACAAACGGAAGACGAACAACGAGTTTGCCATAGCGAAATCTTGAGCGTGACTTTCGAAAGGCAGCCAACTGAAAATGGCCATTGATTGTTCCTGGCACGTTTTCAGTAGCCGGATTGAATGAATTAGCAACCTTGACTGAAAGTCAAACTGTGACGACCTATAGTTACTATGCAATTAATTGATATGTAAATTTATGGCACTGCTATTTGCAAGATAGTGCACTAATGTGCATGTCCTTCGCACCAACAACATGGCCATTTTTATGGAATTAAAGTTTAGTTATTTCCAATTTCCAGTCTGAATCTCGATGCAACTGCCGGTTTAATAATTTTATTCATCGACCAAACTGAAGGAAGAGTGAAGCAACGTAGGTTGTTTCTACAGCGCGTGTCCGCAGAGTGTCGAAGTGATATATCGAAGTTGTGAAACAAATTGAACAGACTACATCGTGCAGTTTTTATCTAACCGCTCGACAGAGAAGTTCATCGCGACGTCATTGACGAGTAAACAAACACCCTGTATGCTCTCGCAATCCACGTAGTCACCTCATCAGCGATGGTATAAGCTAAGGAGAAGACAAGACTTAAGTAGGTGAGTGCTCGGCAGTCTCAAGTGACCTGCGTGCAATAGTAACGACAGGTTTAATGCCAATCCAATCTTTAAATAATAATTCGCACTTTGAAGGTTCAAGGTGCCTACCATACAGACCATCCATATTATTTGCTCCGTTCAGTATGGTCTGCACGTTGTTTGCAGAAGGACTAAGTAATAGAATGTCGTCCGCATATTCGATTTTAGTCAGCTTGCTACCTGACGGAAGGTAAACTCCAAGATCCTCGAAACCCTCGAGTACTCCTTCTACAATATCATCTGTCACATAGTTACTAGTAAGGGAGAGATCGCACACCCCTGTTGAAAATAACTGTCACTCAGAACGGGCATACAGTGAATTTAACAAGCTGACGTCTTTCACTGAAACGTGTCTGCAAGAAAGACAGTCCCAAAGAATATATCGGGTAGCTGAATCAAAATCAACCCCTAGGTCCAAAATTACCACAACCGTTGCACTATTTTCGCTGACTGGGCCACATGCTCTGTATGCCGATGGAGGCTACTGGTAGCCGAAAGAAATCGCAGCTGCACAGAATATGATTCCGTAATACCTGCTGTTGTTGCAATTAACCCATCCTTCTTAGTCTCTAAAGTAGATGACTTTAGTTTGAGAATCAACCGTTTTTTCCCAGTTTCTAGCATTTAACAAGCCAACGAAATTCAGGCGCATTGCGGAGATGCTAACACCTTACAAGCTGACCAGGATGACAAAGAGATCCTAACCATACAACAAGAGGTATTACATGTGAATATTATACCTTTTCCGTTCTTGCCAAGCGGATAATTTTGTGGTATCATGGAAGACAAAAGTTAATAAAAGCATAGAGTCCCTTGGAATTTCTCGCCGAAAGCTTATTACTAAAATTTCATATGTAGGTTTGATCAGTCAACTCAATTCCAAACCATCAAGTAACTTGAACCTGATAAAGTGAAGGTTGTTGCTTCTGATTGTCAGAGTCTCCTTTAAGCTAATATGAATAATCGTTGACAGTCACCACTACAGTGTACTTATTCAGCTTTCCAAACCGTCAAGCTGGGCGTTATCATTTCTGATATCAGTCTATCATCAGGACAATAACCGATGCTGAATGCACAATCTTTCCTCACTCCGGTTGTAACCATTTGGTTTCCTCATCTAATGTGATACTCATTGCTGTTGTGCTCAATTACGGGCATAGTTAGACCGCTTTTTTAATAGACTGTTGATCGGATACTTAGACAGTAATGTCAAATTCTTTCAACACATCTTTTTAATGTTTTACCGACTCTGATAAAGTTAACTTGAGGCTTCAGATTATTGATTTGTCACTGTCTAATGCATGTATGTCTGGATACACCCCATCCAACACATAGTTGTATAGTGTGCATATAATCTCATGGTTATCGCGCGATGTGCCACACTTACATATGGGGTGTTCAAGCTGCCCGTCACCAAGGTATGTTTTATTTTTGTTTTTACTCGTTTGCTTAAATTCGTAGCTTAATGGCTGCATATTTGATGACTTTGCTTCCCTCCTATTCTGGAATTCACTGCCTGATTTTGGTTACAATATTCCGTTTTCTAAAATCTACATACTCCCCAGCTCATGTGTCATAAAATTCGTCGCTGTCACAATACATTTCGGCGGCGAAATGTCCGAATATTCATGTGCTTTTTGAACCGTTCTTTATCCCCTTAGGTTATCATTATATCATTTGAACATGTGTTAGAGTACATTGAAAGTGTTCCAAATAGCTAAACGACATTAAATGAAGGTTTTCTGGTCTATTTCAACGAGAAGTTTCCTGTCCGCCTACGCGCTCTTAATAAAAAGGAATGTGTTCGCCTTCGCTGACTAAGCAACTCCCATTCCGCAGTTTCGGTGATGGATGATCACGTTGAAGATTTCAACTTTATACCTAACTATATCAAACATAGACTTAGGCCGCATAAAAAACAGACGATAATAACGAAGGAACGAAGGTAAAAGTAGAAACGCAACATCTAACAAAGTGCGCCTAATTTCTGGCAGCCCGTCTGTTCCCTTGAATCTCATCCGTTTGCGTGAAGACTTTCATCGCTCCATGTAACATATGTCACACCGATTGTTGGCTGTCATCTTCAATCCAACTCAGAGTCTGTGAAAGTGTACTATGCAATAATTGTTCACGTAACACTTAATAAACGGGCCCAGAGACCATGTGCGTCTTTGCGGATGGGTTTTTTGGCACGTTGAACTTACCCTCCCTCCCAGAAAGAAACGCACAGGCAACCCATATCATTCTCATCGTGGTGCGTCCACCACACCTGTAACGTTGTAAAAATGCTGGTGGTTGATGTGCCATGCAACAAACTGCCACTGTTGTATCATAGTTTTGTTCACGATCTGTCGTTATTGTTGTTCCGCTACTCCTACCTAAACACATGAATTTCCTGGCTTGAGGTCTAATCGATCACGATACACTTCGTTCTGTGTATTAAAGACTTATCGATTGTTCATTGTGTTTTTCCTTTAAAAACAGTCGCATGTTCTGCTCACATCGTTAGCTGAACGATTTTACTCATTTTGTCCCACGAGAATGCTGCGTAGTCCAAAGCAATCAATACACTTTGCATTATGTACTTCGTTACTGTCTTCGAACTCATGTTTAAAGGATTAACTGATCGCCGCCAAAGTATATTGTCCAGCCTGTTTAGATGACCACTGGATGTTACAGCCTAACTACGGGATACCTTCTCCTCTGTCATGTGGTTATCATACGGCTTCCAGTCCGACTGATGTTGTCATGAATAATTACACTGTCTAATTGCCATACAACTATGAGGTGGAATATGCTCTAGTTTAATGATCAGAAATGGTAGGGATGAAACTCTTACATTAAATTTCAAGCAGTGAGCATTAAAGTATATAAACAACCGAGCGACTTACAAATGTGAGTGATGGGGTATCCTGAAAAGTGACTTTTCTGCAACTTTCACCATAGAGGCAATGTCATTCGAGTCAGATGGGTGAGACCAACCATTATTCAGTCAAACTCGAACACATTCACTCTTTTTCACACCGAACCTCGCGAGTAATTTAGCTAGGTTTCTTCCACCGTTGTACGCAAAGGATGCCTGTCATTCTTCACGAATGTGATCTGTAGCGAATCATCGTCCTGTTTGACGGTCAACTTTTTCTGATCACCCGCATTTGATATATGAGTTTAGATTCATATATGTATATGGCTTTTATTGGACTGACCTGACTCATTTGCACAAATTCCTAATAGCGTTCTACTTATCTGTGGGTAAATATTTTTATGGACAGCAATATCACTGAGTAAAAGTATCGTATTATCGCATAAGTACGAATGAACTTGAATACCTTATCTTATTCGGTATAAGCGTAATATTATTACACATAAGATCGTGATCCAAGCGCGTCCAACGCATTACCGTACAGTCCCGGAATCTATAATTGACATTTGAGTATAAATGATCGAGAATTTTTATAACCAAAATCCTGTGAAACATGGCCAGTATAAAAGCACTTGGACCAAAGATGAGGCTATACCTCAAATCTTATCGTCGATTTTTACTTATCAGTATGAGATATACTTCAATGAATACATAAATGCCTTTTTAATCATCTGGTGGCTTTCGACTAAAAGGGAAATCCTTTTAAAGAAGTAACTTGCTCTAACAATATATATCTTTCGAAAATGTATTCAAACATTTATCCAGCCTAATTAGCATACGATAGGTGAAATACAACTATCTATTTGTTTCAGCCCTACCTGTATATGACCTGACTGTAACTTAAAGTCGTCAAACGTACCACCATTATGAACTTGCGAATCCACTGCATCCACATGAATTGGGGTGGTGCATCATTTCGTGAGCAGTCTCGTTTACATTGAAAATGAGACATTGGAAGCTGCCTTTATAGTGTGCTATGGTACACTGTCCTACCTAGAGGAAAACGTCTGGGTGTGACTTTTTAGGGCATCATATTTGTGTATCTTCAGCTGACTCCGATATTTCTTATATGCTATGAAGGAGGGTGTTTTCTAGTTGACGGTGCACTTTCGAAAACGGGTGACTATTATAGATGATTCTCGCTGCTCACATAGGCAGCTGCAGTTAGCGAAGATGGTTGGGTATGTAAAACCGACTATATACCTTCATGCGAATGTACCCGCCTTTTTATTGTGCGTTTCCATCAGTCATTGAAATTTTCAAGGTGGTTGTGTTTAGCCATTCGCATTCCTCCTTTATGTGAGATACCATAAATCATTTATTGCATGCACAGCCTTTTTGACACACGCACCTACACTGTGCGTAACAAACGTTCTGTGAGAAAGTCAAGCAGTCTACTATACACTTCATGATTTTTGATCAAGGTTGCATATCCGAATTATGTTGGCCATTTACTCTCAGTTTTGAATCCACAGCTCACATGCCAAACAATTTGGATCTGATCCCTTCGCTATTCTTTCCTGAGCAGTCATGCGCGCATTCATATGACATGCGCATCATATGCCCCCGGTTCGGGTCGTTGTTGTGATTTGTATCACATGTTCGCTCATTTCCTAGCACATGTTGAGTTCCGGATTCCGGTTGATGCGTGTGTATATCACGTGATCTCCAATCTGTTTGATAACCGTCTGGCGACATACGTATTGACGGTTGTGTTTGAAATTATCCGCTTGTCATATTTTGTTGGTTTACTCTCAATACAATTGTTTTATTCGACGTGCTTTTCAAAAGCTGATGAGTCACTGTTGAAGACAATAGGTGTACCAATTGTCAGCTTCTTTGACTTCATATCAGCGTTTTCCACTTTCCCCATCTACGTAACTTATGATTCACTAGTCTGATAATAGCTCACCCAAACATCACTACTGGTCTCCTCACGCTAGTGAACATCTTCATCATTAATGAGTAACGATGTTGATTCCTATAAAGGCTTTACGAGACGCGTGCTTTTTTGAACACTGAAAGATGACCCTTAAGTCCTTATTCTTCTCAATTGTACACGTTTCTCTAAAAGAAAGCATACTGCACTGTTGGAGCGTGACTGATAGTTGGTGTCGTTTTATCCATTTCCACGACTTCCACCAACAATGCTTTACTCTTAAAAATGTTGTTTCCAACACCATTTCGAACGGGAAACTGACGAGCTATCATCGTGTTTGGAACAGATAAATCAAAATACCCAGATACCGTACTACTCATCGGAAACGTGGATACGACGCTGATTAAAATCATTGTTGGATCGCCCTCATTGTAATCGCACGTCCGATCGAATGACTTGATTCCCAATCCGAGAAGGAGACGGACGTGAGCACTGGAATGTTAATCTGAAAGAATTCAACGCTGGATCTCAAAGGCAGGTAATTACCATAAAAAGCTGCCAGAACAGAGAAAAATCAGACGCAGCAAACGTATATGATAATCGTGACGTTTGAACGAATCAATGTTTGGGGATGCCAATGAGTAAACGGAAAACTACAGTTTAAACAGCATGTAGACCCAGATGTCCAATCGTAAAACTGTGATCTGAATGGCTAATTGGAACAGTACAGAACCATACACCTGACACTGAAGCTGCTTCAGGCAACATGGACCGGAAACTTCTTGCTTTACTCCAACCAGCACGATTCGCTTTTCCTGTTTTGTTTAAATATACATCTTCTAGCGCTATGTGGGTCGTTCCACCTGGCTCCATCACGGTAGTTCATCCCACGAATGGTTTAGTGAACACTGAATGCAAAGGGTTCGGTTGAGTAGTGAGGTCCTGATGTGAAGTATCTAGGCTCGTAGCTCAGCTGGTAGGGCACATACCGCGTAAGGATATGTGGTTCCTGTGGCCGGTTCGAATCTAGCCGAAATCTTGGTTTTTCATTCACCAGCAAACCAAGGTATTGCTGCATGACCAATCCACAGTGAACCGATGAGCAGTACTCTGCTTTGATGCTAACGGCACAAAATTCAAAAAAGAAGGTATACCGATTTACCTGACCAACCGATTTGTCCCTGATATTGCTCGAGTGACTCCGATTTTTTCGGATATGCTGGCAAAGAAAATTTGCCTTCGTTGACCAGTCCACGTTGTCAGAATCAAAAAGCGGTCAGTCTGCTACTTTGACTCAAGTAACATCCTCCTCGTTATGTGTGTTAGTTAGAAATGACTATCTGGTAGAAAGAAATAAAATAACGTTTGCAACGACTGCTTGTAATGTTCCATTATGAGACACTCTCCTTGAACAGTGTACGGGGATATTTTAGGACCGATTGCTAACGTTATCAGCTGTCTGTGTGACGGATTATGAATCTTCTTGATTTAGGCTGGAAATTAGGTGTGCTAACGGGTTATCATTTCATATGTCTATTTTATTTAGGGTATCCCACGCGTTTTTGCTTTTTCCTAGTCACTCTTCAATTTGTAATGTTGATTATCAGCAGCAACTTGTAAAAACATGAGACAACATTTGAAACATACATCCTTACGGTCGAAACAAGATTGAGTGAGCAATTGTCCCCGGACGCAAAGACGGGTGCGGAATTATTGGAAGACTGCCAGCGTTCAAGCCATTAAGAAAAACCTTACGACCTTGTTATTTCGACTTGTGATACCGTAAATCGTGTTTACTGCGCGCTCACGTTTGAGTCAGAACTCCGGACCACAAAACCGCCCCGGTTTCCGCTCACACATCGTGTGCACTTCTGCCCGGTTTATGTGTGTGATCGATGCCTGCTATCGGGCCCTTTTCCGCCTGCCATTCCTCGTCCCTTGGTCCGATCTCGTCGAACGAGGGCTCGTCCGGTCGCTCGTGTTATCCTCCATCTATCCACTGTGGGCGTTGACCGTACTCCACGACCGTGTCGAGATATTCCGCCGAGTGTTGGAATAGTCGCGCCTCCGATTTGGCCGTCCATCCTATTTTGCCTGCCATGTCTCACCCGTTGGTCCGATCCAGTCGAGCGATGATTCATCCGGCCGCCCATGCTGTCCTCGATCCGTTCTCTGTGGGTTTTTGAACACACTTCCTCCTTGCGTTGAGGTGTTCCGCCGAGAGTTGGGATACTCGCACCTCCTGCCTGATAAGCCACCACATGTGCTTCAGCTTTCCGAACAACTCTCTGTGAGACTGCTTGAAAAGTATATTTTCAAACGTCTGTGCCTGTTTTCTGAATCCCAAATCATACTGCTAGTCTAAACCAGCAGAGAAATGGAAAACCACCTTTAAAAAAGTTTGAAGAATAGTACGCATTTTCTGCTTCGAATATATTAGCAAGTGCTCCACCACAGAACGGGACACTGAAAATGCGACTGTCTGAACGGCGAGTGCAGTTCTTACTCAATAATGCATCGTATATAATTTATCGGGAGCTGATGCTTATAGCCCCACTTCCTGAAGCGTAGCTACAGACGATGGAAGTGAAGAAAACACTGCGTTACTTGGTGTGGTCGTTAGATAACACGATGTACATTTTCGATCGCTAATCGTCCTGCTGTCACGATCTGTGGAAAGGACAGGATTATTTCACTTCCAGAAGGATCACGCCAGTCCATGAAGGAACGACAGAGTTACTAATACCGGCCAGATTGCAGATGCCAGTTTCTTCTAACAACCCACTCGAGACACCTCTTTCGGCTAAAATGCACGGTGGAGAATTTATTTTTCAACAAGATGACGCTTTGATGCATGTAACCATCTTTCTAGATCGTAGCCTTTATGTCGCCTATCTGTTATTGTTTTTCAGAGAAGCACAGCCCTGCTGATTAGTCATCCGGACGGTTACACACCACGTCCTCTCTGAATCGTTGTCTTACTGACCGAAGGGCGCCCGGCAACTTCCACCCGTCGTGTGAATATCCAACAGATCGTTCCCCCGCTCGACAGTCAAATCGCCTGTTTGGTCGAGCAGCATGGCCCGAACAGCTGATTATGGCTGAGCTGTCGAACCAACTAGGTTAATCCAATCGCGTTATTGCATAAGTTCAATGTCGGTGGCAGTTGGCTGTGTTTTGTGAACCAGTGGTTATGTCGGGCCAGCTGGATGATCACTGCGAGCAGGCCGATTCATGTGCAAACCGCCAATACCATTCATTCATATCGACAGGAATCTGACCAGAACATACTGTGACTCGAACTACGCTCATCGCCGCTGCGGTACAGAATAACCTGTGAGAGGAAGTTGCCAAACAGGGTAAAAATGAATCGAACAAAGCCAACTAGAGTATAGTTAGGAATGTTATGCCTGCGGCCACGTCATTGATATCTCTAATCCGTGATTTCACTGACCACGACGTCCCCGTCCGAGCAGGTGACACCCACCCACTTTATCCAGTAGGACAATCAGGTCATTCATGTTTCATGGTCATATTGTTGCTTGGTAACTTGTCGACTTTACTCATTTGTTATCACTAAGTATTGCTCAGTGTGGCAAGTGCTGGGCTTGTTTTCCACCACGGACCTAAAATTGCATTATTTGACCAATTGCTGCCGCAGGTGAAGTTCTCAGTTTGCCCCAGTGAACCATTTTTTCATCATCATAGACTGCAACACATCGGTGGTTCTCACTGATGCCTGACTGTCATACAACCATGAATAAAAAAGGAAGCATGGGCCAATAGAAGAAACAAATGGAGATTAGACGATCTAGGACCCACTAGAGATGACTGCATCTATATTAAATCACACAACTTCAAGGTGTCCACACCTCCCAGACAAACAACTGAGCTATAAGTGAAAATAAAGCGTCATCAGCTAGACAGCTTCCTTACGGCTTTCACTTCCATCGCGCCATTAAGTACACTTACCTCATAGACAACTCGGCCAAACAACCACAACATCCACGCCACTGAGCCCGATTGGTCGCCATCTCAATTGACGTGTGCAGTCATCGACTCTGTGAATCGCGAGCGCCCCAGCCCGAGAGACGAACCCTACCAACTCCAGGTCATCATCGTTCCAAAAAGTGCTCGATGTGGCATCTAAGTCTGTGTAAACTTAGAGTCTGTACGAAGGAGCTCAATTGGCAATCACTAGCGAACACGAGTTTGTCAACCGTTTTGTTGCTTACTCGCGTTGTCACTCGATGTGGGCGATCAAACGCAGACATTGATGGTCAGATTTATAAACACTGTTCATGCCTTCTTCCCGCCTGAGTTTCCCAGTTGTAACTTAACAGGGCGCTCGTAGTCGCTTATATGCACGCCCCTTATATTTCAGACAGATGCTTCTCTGTTACCAGATGTATACTAGATTGGCGAACATCTCCCTGGCCCTAGAGATACGCTTTTCGATTTCACTCCTTGCACATCTGCCGTGACCGTTAATGCAGCATCCCAAGTACACAAACCGGTCAACAACATCTATACCTTCATTATTCGATGTTAACTCTTAGTAATCACAGTATTTTTGCAGAATCACATTGCACTACAAAGCGCATTCCGAGATTTTTAGCAGAGCGTGAAACCGCGTCTAGCATTGATTGTACTGCTTGAAAATTGTCCAACAGCAACATCTTGTGTTAAGAGCGGTCAGTCTACCTCCAGGTAGGAGGAGGTCCATGCGAATATTTCATGATTGCCACTGACAGTCCTCCATTATTTCCTTTGTGACAAAATTGGTGGAAATGGCTAGCCTTGACGTACGCTGCTTTCATTGCGGAAGTTGTCAGACTGCCGTTTGCCACATCATGTCTTCCTCACTTAGCCCCTAACATTCTGGTTCAAGATATGTGGTGATTAAACAACGTGCTCAAGAATAAATAAAACCAGCTACTTGTAGGTTGAGACCTATTAATCTTGCTCCCGATCCGATTTCCGATCCTCATGACTCACTTAACTTCTGGTTGGATTGGTATTAGAATGTGACGCTTGATTTGAGGTTGTCTCTGGTTGACTTAGTTGTCTGTCAAACAAGTGCAATCGTTGAAGTGGGGCGTATTTAACAACGGCATGTTCAGCTTGATGGTCATATCTTTGTGTTGGCTAAGGAGCCGTTGCCACATGCGAATAGCCACAGTCTCAACGGACTGAAACCGTCGTCGAGTCTTGGTCATGTAGATGATTTTGAAAGCATGAGCAATGACGATCTTATGTTCAAAGGTCAACAGTGACGTTCGATCGAAGATACTAGCTGTTTGCTTTGCACCGGTGGCGCAACACCAGTTGCTGGAGCCTGTTCCATCTCACGTTCAACCCAAGCTGGAACATGCTCGGCTACTCGATTGCGCAAACTGTCGTTCCGTTCTGCCCACGTAGGTGACATATCACTCTCATTGAGACTGGTAAACACGATAAGATTTGGAGTACGGCAGTCGTGATACTTTCACTGGAGGGATTGGTGTTCGGCTGGTTGAACATAACATCATGACGGAAGCTGCATAGATCGTTCGACCGACTGCTGCTCGATGTCGCCATCCTATCCCCTTTATAGGCTAGCTGTAAGATGACGCTCCGCTGCATTGTTGCAACTTGGTCAGGCTTGGTGTGTCGCACGGAACTAGTTATTTGATTGTAAAATGTGCAAGGTATCTGAAATGCATACTTGCCTGGCATGGTGAAATAAAGTACGAACCAGAGCACGTTTGTATTGGATTGGCGTAAAGCTGTTGAAGTTCATCTATTGAGCGGCCTACGTGATCTTTCCGTAAACAGACGTTTCGACTGTGCCGTCTGATCGTCGCGTTATGGAAACTTCCAGAAAGGTAATAGATTGATCAGTTTCATGTTAAATTGAGACTGGTATGTTGAGATACATTTGACACACCATCAAATACAGATCCCTCGCGTCTTCCCTGCTAGTAATAATTATAAATGTCTCGTCTACGTATCGACGACAGAGCACTATCTCTTCAATGATGTTCAGTATTTCTTTCTCAAGGTGAACCATAAGGATGTCTGCCAAAACAGAGCAGAGCAGACTGTCCACTGCAACACCGTTTGTCGATAACCTTCTCCTTGTAATAGAAACTTGACGCTCAAATGACACAGGAGAAGCAATCTTTTTACTTTCGAAGAAGGTAAATCGATTCATAACTGCTTTTCAGTGATCTGTTTAACAATTATTTCCACTATTTCCTTCATTGGAACGATTATGAAGGGAGAATCAATACGCACGGTCTCTAGGTGACGTTCGTCGACGTTCACTTTCTTCAGCACGCTTATCATCCCAAACGTATCTTTCACAGTACACTGAGAAAATGGCTATTGTGCAGGTTTAATCAGCCGTGTAAGCCATCTTCCTAGCCGATGTTGAGCCGAATTGGCCACAGATAGTAGCGGTTATGAATATCCATAGTTTTTATAAGCTGAACTACTTCCATGATGCCCAGACATAGATAAGAGCACGATCAGGGTTTTTAATCAAGGTCTTCGGCCCAAAAATCTGTACCTTCTGAACAGGGTCACTCGATTCCAGCTGGTTCTGAATATAATGGCAATCGTTTTGAGCCGATTGAAAGCTTGCGCAAAAATAGTGATCACTACCTGATCGAATATTTGAAAGAGGTGGAGCGAGTCTTTCTATCCGTAATAGCAGAGAGCTATTCTCCATTATTCGAATTATTCAGGATACGTGATTTACTAGTCAACCGATCACGTTGCACGATATGTGGTGTTTCTGTCACGTACTCTGTCTGCCAGCTGGGCTTTATATACTGAGACCACCAGTAGTTGGATAGAACTGCGTGGCAGCAAAGCTACGACGCGTTCACTTTATGTAAAGGCCCCGACTGCTCCATTATGTAAAGTGGTTGGATTTCTCACGCTTACTCACATCGCTGCCTATGAACGTTATACCAAATGGCAATATGCCCTTGTCAATGGCGTTCTTCCATTCGTAGCACTTCTAGTTCTGCTCAGCTTTCTTTAATCTTTTTTTTTGTAACTTTTTTATCTAGGTTACTTTACATCACAGTGGAGGTGGGCGGCAGCTTGAGCCATAGTACCTTCTGATCAGGTTCATGACCGTCATAAATGAATGAACGAAACTGCGAGGTATACACATTTGTGACGTTCTTTCGCTGTTTCCAGTACGTTATGCCCTGACATTAAATATTGCCGCCGGTTCGTTTCTCATCTAGAGAGAGACAGCCAATTTGAGCGTTCATATCGCCGGCAAGTATAGTAATGTCGGAGTGTTTGATCTGTTTCAGAGAGTCAACGAAGACGTCCTAGTACCCATTCTTAGTGACATCTGAACTAATGTCCGTAAGGCGTACGCCAGCATAATGAATACACAACGTTTTTCTGATTTGCGTAAACAGACTGTAATCGTCGTATTGAGTTTGCCAGCGCAAAAGCAACTGTTCACTGGGATCCACTCGAGCAAACATTGCTCTACTCTGGAACTCAGTGCGATTCCCACCCCTAGCTTGATCACGAGATTCAACTTCGGCGTCACCACAGACCCTAAGAGAGAAGCGCTTGCATCGACAGTTGTCTAGAGGTGACTTAAAATGGATAACGGTGCCAGAGTCGTGGATTCGCGTCTCCTACTCGCAGCACACATCGAGTTTCAGAGTTGAGAGAGTACTTGCCAGAGCAGCTTGCTGATCGACTTGCCGAAGAGTGCGGACATTGAAGGTGCCAATGTTTGCCAGTTGTCTTGGTTTTGGATAACAGTTATCACCCGATCATTGTCATCGTTTGAGCTGTACCTGTGGGTATGATGGTCTACAAAGTTGCGGAGTAATAAATAAGTAAGAATTCATAACGAAACAAATTAAAGGAACAAGAAAATAAGCGATTAAAAACAGTTGACTTCCACGAAACGGAACAATTGAATGTCATTATCAAAAGAGAAAATGATAATGGATCAATTGCGTTACTGTTGGAGAACGTTAACTTTTCATACTTCCGGTTTGTTTATGCCGAGGAAGTGGGTTGATTTGACGCCCCCACGGGAGCATCTAAATTACAATTCTGATCTGCGAAGCAGTAGTACCTATGGTTTTCTTGGTGGTTTTTGCCCAGAGCCTATGACTCAGTTTGACATGAAAGGTGCAACTAGCCGCTGACTAACAGGCGGAGAGATTTTAGCGCAATTAACGCCAGCCTATTCGAATATAAACCAATTTATCAAGTTGGTTTATTTTTATACGTAGTCCAATCGGAAAACAAAAAGACCGGCAGGCCTTTCGACACCAGGTCAACTGGCCTAGCATCCAACACTGTTAGAACCTGATTAAAACTTGAAGACCACGCCTTCTACCTTGCACTTCATCTGCCAGCTCAATAACTAATCTAATAAAAGCAGTCCGAAGAAGGGCACTGATAAGCATGTTCAAGAATGTGAAACAACGGAATGCACACTTTACGGAGCTTCGAAACTAAAAACATTTTCCGTCCATTTTGAGAAATGTAGCCTCGAAAACTACAATTTGGATGCTCGTGGTTTTTGAAACGGTACCATTTTCTATGTGGACTACAGGTATTCTGTTTAAGTGAAATGGTTAAAAGTGCGCTTGTGGTCTACACTCAGTTCTGGGTCGTTACGCGCTCACGCGTATACAATGCAGTCCAAACAGACGTGTGCAGGTTTACAAGGATCAGATATAATGGGATCATTTTTCGTTTCGGAAAGTGTCATTAGTGAGAAGTTTGTTGGCACTTAATTGTAATTAATTTTGAAAAAATCCTGCAGACCCGTTCACAATTGTTACTAGTTTAATTGGACGCTCTTGATAAATTATGGTTCTAACAAGATGGTGCGCCGTCCCAGACTCTTCCGTACATGTGTGGTGAGCGATCTGGACGAAGTGAAGGGAATTAGCCATATATGGTATCGAGGTCTCGCCGAAGAGGAGTGTTTTAATGCTTTGTCGTCCTAGACCAGTGGAACGGGTCGCGAGCAGTTCTTATTGGATGATAGCGCCAAACTCTATTACTCAAAGGTATTCGGCTAATTCAAAGGAAACGCGTACTTCGCTGTCTTTTATGACCAGAGCGTTCAGTTCGTCTAAAGTTCATTTAAAAAACGTCTTTGACTACCTTCATTACAGAATGAAAAAAAACGGGTTCCTACATGTTTTCTACAGCCGCAAATAGACCTTTGTAACGGCCTAGCGTAATGTCCCCATGATTTGTACGAATTTGGTGAGGCGATCAGAACATGCGTTATTGAAATCGGCGTCCTAATAAAAGTTGTGTATGTTTGTATCCGGAATATTTTTAGGAGTGCGGGTTGGCCCTATATTTATAACTTACATCTGAGTTGTTATTCTTGTGTCTGATTCTGGTTCCATACCCCTTTCTTTTAATGATCGTTTCTCGATGACCACTCGTAAACTCACTCTTCTTGTTTACGTCAGATGGACATTTACTTGCCTGTTTTACCTTTTGTGCCAACATGACACCGGTCTTCCTTCAAAGGTGTATGACGTGATTGTGAGCTAAACCTGGCCGCTTCGCCTAGCCGACGTTCGTGGGATACATATCAATAACAGTCGTTTTCAACACAGTACGGTCCATGTGTTGTAACAGCGCCATCTGTATTGGACACGTATATTGTGTTATCACTCGAGGCGGTTTCACTTTATCGGTTAGGGTTGTCCGCACGCTTATCCAGTGCTTACTACATCGTTTTTTGTTTACCTTCTGAGTATGATTGGAAGGGACGACACGGCTGGCACTCCATGGGTAGGTATGGCGTATGAAGATATTGGGTCCAGGCTTGGCGCCTGTTAGATCTGTTCAACCCGCCAGATTAGATTCAAAGAACGTTATTTCACTGGTTTTGTAGGATATCTCAGCACTACAACGAATGCAGCTGAGAATGCGCCGGCCGTCCCGGATTAATAGGTCGCTGAAGTACCCAGGACGAACTGTCAACGAATAGATAGAGGATGAATAGACAGTGAGTGCACATGTGAGTTAAGGTGATTGTGCTTCGTCATCTGCAAACCATCATCATCGTAGACGGCAACATATCAGTGGTTCACAATGATGCTTAATTGGGAAACCGCTCGTTATCGTTTACAGAAATTTGGATCATGGTGGCCTTTCCTTTCTTCAGCCTTGTTGGTACATCCTCTGCGAAAGGTTTTTTCCGTCCAACTTCAACTTGTTTGTCTTCCTCATCTTCTCTGTAGTACACTAATATGTACTCATGTTTCGAATTGCGTGTTGCTCTATGTTTTCAATATATTTTGCTTCAGCTTATTTCTTACTATTGGAGTCTGTAGTTTTTGTTTCTTAAAGACAAGGGTATCACTGTCATACTGATCTATCATGCAGCTATCTAGTATTGACCTGCTGGACTGTAAGTACTTTCACTCACACGCCTCCTTGTCTTATTTCCTCCTATATGTTAATGGAACTATAATTGATTTAGCGGGGACCGCGTTTGATGCTGTATTTGAGTAGGCGTTCCTTAGCTTCGGTCGCTGAGGCGGGTTAATATGGAAACGGATACCGCCGGATGTAACTTTCCAGTGGCAGCTTTATTGCTCACACAAAAACAGATTGGTTATTGAAACTTCACTGCCAGGTATAGTAATGTCGTTACTTGTTTCTAAGCCGTCTAAGCGAGCATGGTTGTCAGTTTGCCGATGATAACATTGATCTCAAAGTCTCGGGAATAAAGCAACCGTGTTTTAGATCAGTTTCATTCTGAGATCGTGTGTGTTTAAACCAGTTGGAACGGAAACTTGCAGTGGTTCAGGTTAGCCGCGGGTATTTATTTCTATCGTTTTCGTCCCGTTAGTTTAGTCCTCGGACTATGCAAAATGGTTTCATGTTTGGTACCGCCAATCCGCGTCCATCAGGCTCTATTCGTTCATCTACATATTCTCGTGCAGATTTGGTTCACCGCTTGTTCTCATCACGCGCAAACCTCAAAGTGCGAATATTCTCACCTAATTCTTTGCGATTTTTGTTTCTCTCTCACTCATCGTCTATCTATTACCATTTTCGTTTCACCATTTCAGGAGTAATAACGCACTTCCGGTTGACGATCCAGTGGAAGTAGTCCGAACCGTCACTTCTCAACCGCTCAGCGAGGTCATCGCGACAGAACAGCCGATGGTGGAAACAGGTTCGCGTCTATCCAATGAATCAGAGTCCGTCCCATCCAAACCAGATGGTGATAGCGCTCCGGAGCGGACGGACCTGACGGAACCTCGTCCACTTGAGCGTTTGCCCAGCAATACGGATTTAGATCCCGTGCAGGCGGAATATGTGGAAGCGATGCTAGATCTGCGTTTACGTCGTGAAGCACGGCGGCAGCGTCAGGCCCGAATGCGTGAACGTATTGAACAAACCAGGCAACGGATGCGTGCTGCAGATTTCGAGCGTAAACGTTGGATTCCAGCTCGATTATCACGCTATATGCGGCGTTTCTTTGCTGAAAGCGGTCTGGTTCGAAGTACGAATGGAGCCATTCTAAGCAGCGTCGCCATTTTGTCCCTCTCAATAGCTGTCTCAATGGTTGCTTACAACTATGTGTTTGGCTAAATAAGCTTTACTTTCGTGTGCGTCTCCGTATGTTTCCCTGAGTGGTAGTCTTGCCTTAATTCGAACCCAACGAATCACACATTTGTCTCTACCTTTTCATTGTTCATAACCTCGGACAGCACTTGCCCACCGCGTCACACAACCTTGTTTTGACACACTGCCAATCTTGAACCAGAGCTTGCTTCCACCTCCCGATGCATTTTGATGGATCGCATCAGCGATCTCTCTCCCTGTCCCCGATGAACTCCAATCCAATGGTTCTGAGACTAAGTATGCATTTTTGTAGACAGTAGCGTTGGTGGCTGCTTTTGTGTGCGTTTATTTCTTTTCTCAGGACTCCACTTTCACAGTCTAGTAATTGAACTGACCTTCTCTTCCGTAATTGACTGTTCTCTTGGCGATTGCATTTGCTCCCGCTCACTCTATTTACCATCGTGTCTCACCCATTGTAGATTGAACAATCTGTGCCTATCAGCGTCGTGCTCCTATAGTCAAATTGTCCTTCCATTTGACTCCAACACACACACGCACAGGTGTTTAATATTCAGCCGAAAATTCGTAACCACCGATTGCGATCAGATGTCATCCTGTGATACAGCCTCCGTGTACACTGGCATACACACATTTGCCACCATTGTTGTAGCACTTCCGTTTCCCTACTCACATAGACCAGAATACTGTGAAAATAAATTGTATTCTGTGCGCCAGAACCTACTTATTCGTTGTGACTTACGAACCATATTTTATCTTAGACTGACCGGAAGGATCGTATTCCAAACTGTAAGTATCACTCGCTATACAACCTGCTCATATCAGGTGCAGCCCACCTCCGAAAGACATATAAACCGATTCCTCGTGGGTTACTATCTTTGTGTTGCCCCCGCCACTTAGTTTGTCATATACGTGAAGCAAGAGCTCCAGACAAAGTTTCCCGTGTTAATCCTCCTCCACAATCTGCACAACCAACTAATTCAGTAGTTGACGTGAGACGAAGTATGTGCACCAGACGTAACATTGGCACAATGGTTTTTCTTCAGCTATCTGTAGCATCCAACTAAATTTATCAACCTGGCGACCGAATGGGGTAACGGTGCGCACAGAGAGAGTGCGACGTCGTCCGCACAACGGCAAATCTGAATCCGAACTACCATTATCCGGCTCGGTTTTGATTTCTACTAAGAACTGTTTCTGAGTTCCAACTAGTCTATCCAGCCGTGCATTCCAGTGACGCCTTAATAGTGGTATGTATTTTAATCACACTAAATGCCGTAGGGAGCCCACAGACTTCAATTCGAGATATATATCGTGAAAATGCAAAACTGTGCTCAAATCAGGTGTAGAACCATGGCCACACAAATCTCGTGACCAAATTCCGAATTACGTTATCGCTACTGCAGTTACAGTGGACGGCCGCGATGTTTGACTTGGTCGTGGCTGTTTCAACCAAACTCGACTTGGGTTAGTCATTGTAGTACATTTATAGTAACGCAGTCGCTCGGATCAGTTTTTGTGTGGGCGTGCTCGCACGGTCGCATCGGATGGGCGCAACTCAACCATGTACGCACACCTGGTGGTGCGGGTTCGACGTGGACGGCCTTGAAGTGCAGGATGCCTCATGCACTGGCGTTCACCATGGTCACTGAGGTCTACAGATGATCGATCAACATAATCTATGTCACCAACTGTCGAGATCTGACGTGATTGGTTCGGCGTCGACACGATGAATGTTAGCGGCTGGGATTTCAAATTCAATTTTTGAATGAAAGTGCACCCTCCAGTGAGTAGTACTGGCGCATTTATTTAGGATTTATACCGTGATCATCTGAGAAATAGGTAAGGCAGGTCGAGACGCGATAAAAACGATCTGAATATAGATAACGCAAAATGCGCCTTAGTTTGTTCTATTTTCTGTGAGATGTCCATTGTTACAAAGTAACGGCTTTCAGTTTGCAGTGGCAGATCTTTGTTTTCAATGTTTCCCCATCATGCCATTTCATCACGAAAGTGATAAGGACTAACCACGACTAGGAAGATGTTGGTGTCAATGTTTGTTGATTCCAAGTGGATAATGTCTTGACGCTGCTCTTGATCAGTGATCATGACGTTTGCGGGACTTTTGTGCACGCGATGCATCTCATTTTCAAATAATGTTCAGTTGCAATCCATGAAACGGTGTACATCTAAGTGTACTTCTGGACAGTTCCTATACTCCGAACCCCTACAAACAATACAACGGCGTATGTTGTCTTCCCATCTACTGGAGTCAGTAGTCTGATATGATAAGGTAGGATAAATAGGTCGCTGATGTAAACTGCAAAATGTGTTGAAAGTAGCAGACTTGCCTCTGCTATGAAGACATGGAGTAGCAATACCCGCAGGCCGTCTTTAGTAACAGCAGTTGTAGGTCGGATGAGCTGTTGCCGTAATGACTTACCTGAACGAGCTTTCTGTTTCGGTGTCAAAATCTGCACCATCACGGTAACTTGATATCCATCTTGTCATTGTGGTTTGATAAAGTTGTGAAGATTCGGCAACCTGATGGCTTAACTTGTCCAATTGAACTGTGTGGCAGTTTACCAGCTTGCTTCACTATTTGATATGATGTGTAATTGTGGCCGACTCATTCATTCCAAGGTAGCCCAGGGCAGCTAACACATCCTGCTGATTAGGCGGAACATTTTAGGCTAAGGACTGCTATACAGAGCGGGTCGCACTCGAATGCAAGCGCCTAACCCGGGTGGATTAACTGACGTTTTTTGCATACCAGCGAAATGTGGTTATTTTGGCCAACATGAGGGTGTACATGCTCTCTCTCTTGACCACATCGTTCGGGTCGGTCGTCCCAGTGTTTTATCTAGAGTGGTTCACAATGGATGCCAGCTGACCGATGACAAAAATATCTCAAGGAATGACAGGTGGCTCAGAGCCGGGAATCAGCATGCATCACTGAGTTCAATTCAGTCAATTGAAAAACTATACCCTCATTTGGAGGACTGTACTGTTCCGATCGATATGTACCAACCAACAGATAACAAAGGGCATTTATTGATGGAAAAAAGGTTTTGTAACTTGAACGACAAGTGATTTGGTTTCCCTTGGTGTTCACGTATGAGGACCTAAAATCCACGAAATGTTTAATCCATATGCACAGCTAGACAAAAGTGTGAACAACTTGATCGGTGTGAATTCGTTCCCAAACGAGCCGTATTTCCGCCTCTCGTATACCGATACCGATGAACAGTGGAATAAACGAATGGAGGCCACTTGTAAGAGAAGATGGAAAAGTGGTATTCATCACTGATCGTATGGGGGATTGACACCGAGCAGCAAGCAATAATGAATTTTCTATTCGGACTGAGTGAGTGCGTAACATGACGAGTTGATTGTGATATGGGTTTGTACGGGGGAAAGATCAAATAATTGTCCGTTCCTGGGACGGAGTTTAATGTCAGAATAGTGGCAGTCTGTGCATGTGCGGGCGTGTTACTGTAAAAGGATTATATTGGACGAACTCACCGATATAAAGTCAACCGGCCAATCAGGGTCGACAACCAACATGTCAGCGTGGCGACTAATCCGGATAGCACACTGTCTCGGCGCGTCGCGCGTTAAAACAAACGAGGTACGGGTGAGGCGGAGCCGGCCAGTAGGAGAGCCAAGGTGTCGACGCCAGTTGTAATTCCTCATCTTACTGATGCGTCTTGTTTATACGATAACCAATAGAAACTACTTTTTTACCTATTAGAAACTACATATTAGTAACATAATAGGAACCCAACAAAACTGACACTTATTTTGT
Source organism: Paragonimus heterotremus (assembly GCA_013368495.1). Taxonomy (NCBI): domain Eukaryota; kingdom Metazoa; phylum Platyhelminthes; class Trematoda; order Plagiorchiida; family Troglotrematidae; genus Paragonimus; species Paragonimus heterotremus. Next base: position 98,710 of record LUCH01000274.1, on the reverse strand, counting down.
ACAACAGGTTCTACTTTTGATTACGCCACTGAAGGTAACGACTTTTCAACAGTAACGTGCTTCAGAAAATCCTTCGTGAAACAGATCAACAGATAACAATATGAGAAAAGCTTAGACTGATGATAGTTGGTGGTTAGCTCAATTCTTCAGCAGATATCGTCCAGAAAATTGCAAAACGAAGCGGGTGAATAATGTGCATCCCGTGGTTGGCTTTTGCTGCGAATCGATTGGTTAATTCATTATAAGTTGCCAGTTGGCACATTTATTTGATTAGTGAACAACATCGAGTGTCCATCATTTCCTCGACCAATCACAGTGCTGGAATGCGGTCGATTGCGACCAGTCTGTCCTTAATCATATTGTCCTGTCAGTCAATCAGCTAGCAGATGTTTACGTCACTCACACGCTGCTGACCGTCACGTCTGTATCACACCTAGGTTACCTGAAGCCAAAGTGAACTTGCATTGATCTGCATCTATCCCGGACGATAATTTTCAGGCTTGATAGTTGCGATTAATTGATTACTCTAGGTATATCAGTCCTACCTTCGGCTGGTACGGCAGACATCGGACTGGTATTCAGGTGGCTACTATTCTAACACCCCGGAATGGGTTTGCCTTACTGGCCAGTCGAATGACGACCGAATCTGAGGCCAATTTTAATGGATAGTTCGTGTACCACTTCGCCAGGATTGTTTTTCGTGAGCGTTTTATTTTGTACGAACTCTGTTCACCACGTACGTGTTACTCTCCGCCCCTATCCGCATGGCACAAAGGTACAGGCTGGTTAGCTTCAATTACTCCGTGCAACCGGCTGATCCGTGTACCCTCACTCCGTAAAACTAATCAACTGATGTCCGTCAGCCTGTCCATATGCACTTGGCCATGCGATCACGTTTGTTGCTGAGGCCTAGAGATACCCCTTGGGACACCTTATACTGACATCAGGACAAGCGAACTTGATATCAACACATCTTAAAATGGAATGGTATGCACAGCGGTAAACAGCGGACACACCGCGGTTCACGTGTATGATCGAGACAAATTACAAAGTCTAACAATGCGACGCTCAGTAGCAAGTGAATATGGTTGGTCACAAACAACTAACCAATCAGGGGCGGCAAAGCAACGAGGATCAGAACCACTATGGAAAATGATAATTGTCTCACTAGTCAGAACAGTTCGGGACATGGAAAATGTAGTGGAACCAACAATTGAATCGACAAGGTAACAAAATAGTCTACAACAAATATCTACAATAAACTCCACCACACTACGTTGGTTATAAGTTAGAATAACGTTCCTCCTGAATAAGAGAGTAATTCTAACAGATCCAGTTTATCCAACGCATTAAAAGTCCGCTGTTGTCACAGTCAACTCTCGGTAGCAATGACCACGTGCAAGCAGAAATCGAGGCGTGCGAGGACGAATTGGATATTCACTCAAACAACAGACGAGAGGTTAATATGTACAATGGACACAACAGGTATTAAGAATAGTATGTAACAAGAGAACAAAAAGGTAAGAGACTCTACAAAAGGGACCTTGGTTCTAACACTACCTCAGACAGATGACGATGCAGCAAGAGAACGCACGAAGTTCGCAAATTATGAGTATCGGGTGATCACTGGGTGTACCATCACATTTTTCGGACAGAGCCTAGCAACCCATGTTGCCTAGTGGGTTTTCATCCAAGGTCTGGATGATAGCAATCAAATTTCGCGTATGGTCTTCGCAATGAGGATTATCGTGGTCATCTGCGCCACCATGAAGAGGATCATGACTCACCAAACTGTCCACTTCTTCTGGGAGGCGGTACTCAATCACTGAATTTGTACAGCATACCTCTTCGTATCTATTCGACTTCATTACCACCACCCCGTGATTTGGATGATTCCTCCCAGAAGAATCTGCGTTTTCCAACTCCTCAAATGGTTATCTGATGAGTCATCAATTAGTCAACATTTATCTTCGTAATTTCATCGTCAATAAGCAGTTAGACAGACTTATGAGGATGCTTTACGAGACGCACTCAGTTTCAGTGAAGTAAAGCCGTATCATCATTCTGTATGCATTTTATTTATAGAAGCATTTTCAAAACTAGGTATCGATAATACTAGATTTGAGCACGTGACCCAGTAGGTCTCATCATCATTACAGCTAGTAATACATCATTGGTTCACACTGATCATTAACTGCCACACAACCATGAAAAAATCAAACCCTATACAGGAAGAAACAAGAAAAAAGGAAAGGAGAGAAAGCAATCTAAATATTAGCTTCGTCTATGTTAAAACATTCAACACCAAAGTGCCTACACCTCGTAAACAGTCATATCGGTCTGCATTGCAAGTGGTTCTACCATAAATTATCCATACCCGTTTGTCAATCGAAGATTTCACAAGCTTCTGGTTGTACGTTCTTCCGACAAACGTTGAGGGACGTACGTATAACCAACGACGCCAAATACCAGAACCAAGTCAAGCCGCTGGAAACGTGGTACTATTGACATAAACACCGTAATGGATTACAAGAAACAAACATCAATTCGTTTGCGTTCGCGGGATGAGGTACAGTGTTTGGCTGCAACAGTCTGTCAAGGGTCCAAAGGCACGGCAACTGCAAACCCAGACGACAGGCAGGCAACGGCGAACCGACGTAATGTGATCCGATCGGTCTGATGTGTGTCCAAATAGCCGGCCTTCGGACCGACCGATGAGTCGGCGACCGATAAGAAGGTCGTATTCACGGTGGTAGGGAGGGTGCGACCGACAGATAATAATGGGTGTGCGAGCAGGTGAGTGAAATTCAATGACTGAGGGAGGAAAGATGGAGATATTAGCACTTTTAGACTCGGGTTGTGGGGATAACAATAACAGGCGTCTAGTCAGACGAGGTCACGGGGAAGAGTGCGACAGGGTCAATCGAAGGTAATTTTGACCTCCGAAAATGCCCTACACTGGTTATCTCTTCATCAGGTGAATTCTTGATGTCCGCTTTTGGGAACGCGTTGCAATTGTTTCGGACAATATTTTTGTATTTGAGTTCCAAATGGGTAGGACAAATACACTTGTCGAGAATCATGAAATGTCTGCTGTAGCATCCCATTTTTATAATCTGCTTACGTTTCTACTTGGTGTGTAACTTGTTACCACATTTTGGCATGGAGCTCCTTAAATTCACGTCAAGTCTCATCGTGGCAGCCAACGATGTTCGTTTCCCTCCAAGCCACCTGCACATACATTATTGGTATAAAAGGAAAATCAAGCTCTACATGTAGCTAATGTGTACTTATCTAAACACAATAACGTTTCAGATCTAGACTTGGATGCATCACGGTCACGAACAACACACTCATTTGGAACACAAAGACACGCAAGTCCCGTGATAAAGTATGCTCAATGGAAAGCTTGTGTTACTCGATAGCCTGTTTTTGCTCATCAATTTTAATACGGATGAGTAACAGGGGATTTTGGTTTTCATATAGATTGAACATCATCCACAATTGATTGCAGTCGTCGCATTCCCATAGACTTGCCAGTCGGACCCTTTCGAAAACAAGCACTAGACTCGAGATTATCTCTTATTAGAGCTCGCCGATAGTGTGTATCCTTGCTACGACCGGAACTAGAACTCCGGCCACGCTTTCATGAGGCAACCGTGATGACCACTGTGCCATTTGCCTCACATTAGGCATGACCGAATTATCATCTGTGAAAGCTCAACCGCTTTCATTTGTGAGTAATGATCAGGTTGCCCGATCGCCTCGAGAGGAAACACATTAACTATCCTGTTAACTCCAATCGATGACCTCTCGACTAGGACTTCTCTCCAAGTTTACATCACTTAAATCATTGACTTGTTGCGAGGTATTTTGATTACTGATGATTTTAACATGCTAAAGGCTTCTTCAGTTTGATTGAGAAGGAACTGTAGGATGCCAAATACACGATGTATGATGTAATCCCTCTACTTACGATGCAAGCTGGCGCATTATGGTTTGCATTTCTGTTAGTTGGGGGTGATCGTCCACCGGTTTTTTAGAAGTGTGAGAGCATCAAACGTTACGATTTGAGTCATCGATTTACGGCAGCTTCTGTGATGTATATTCATTACGATCAGGCCGCAAAACACGATCATAACACTGACTACATAGTTGTGCTCGATAGATTAGATAAGCAATTTTTTCATAGAATAGTGATGAGCATCTAGTAAGCGATCACTCATTGTTGTACCCTTCTATGTCTCGAGGACATCTAACTCCATTCTACTATTCAGTTTTCAGTGTAGAGTCTTAGGTCGCTTGTTTGCGATAGAGCGTAGGATTTTGAAAGACAGTGCACTTCGGTAGTCACTTGTGCTTTTTGAAAAAGGTAACCAGGTTCGTAACACGTTTATAGAGCTTCATACACTTTGTGAGGTTGCAATCCCTTCGTTGTGGATATGTCCATATTGAATTGATGAAAGTCCCCTCCCTACTACTGGACAAAAACCCGATTTAACTGAACTCGTAAGGTCTACTTTCTATTCTCTTGCACACTGGTTTCACTTCATCATTCTGGTATCTTCCATAGGTATACTTATAATCAGGATTGGTTGTTTCAGTATACTTCCAATACCATGTTCAGAATTCTGTAGGCTGATAAGTAGCAATGAACACTTTATAAGGAACACCCAGTCGTCACATTTGCCTGTTTGACATTTCAACATTAAATCACCTTTGTAATTTTGTTTGTTTGATCAGTGTTTACAGTCAAGGATATATAAGAATGAACTGAAATGTTCAATTGGTCAAATCGAAATAACGGTAATCACTCATTCTTTTGAACACGGGATAGGTTCACGTTCCGTGTCCGAAGTCATCTCTCTGTGTGGGTGAGAGAGGAGCGTGCAACTCTTGAGGGTAGAAGTTTGTAAGATATGAACAAACTGCTTTTGGGGATGAGGCACTGGATTACGTTATTCGGGTGTAATCGGTTCGGCCGCTGCTAAGGTTCGTTGTCTGACTTCATTAGACTGATTGATTGGAACCTTGTGGACTAACCGAAATGTCTTAGGCACGTCTGTCCCATGGTTTATATCGACAAAGTACGACAGAATTGTGTTGGTGATTGATTTTATGACTCTGGTTCTGATGCATGCAGGACGATGGTCTTTACTCCGTTTAGATAGGCGTCAAGTCGTTCATCCGATATGGTCCGCAATGCAACAGTAGCATGTGAATGAGTACACAAGCATCGGCTGGTAGTAGAAAGGTATTTGGGACCAATCATGAGCATGGACCTACGCGGTGGACCAAGTTCTCAGTGAAACCGTTTGTTTCAATGACTGGAGCAAGTACCAGTTCACCTATCCCCTGCCATGTCTATCTTGGACAGGAGTGGAGTAAACAGCTTTGTTTGCGATGGCTGAAATGATGTGTCCAGTTGGTGTGGAACCCAAGCTGCACGTGGCAAATCTGTCTGGGTAACCATCTTCTTGAGGCATGTTGTTGAGAGAGTAGAGTTCCTTTTCTAACATTTCTTCCGAGCAGCTGTTTCCGACGTTAGAGAGCAGACCAAGCTTCGGTTCTGTTTTACAGAAACAAAACTAGAAGTTGACCGGTCCATGTTTCTTTACTAAAAATAACCCGTCTTAGAGAACTGTCAGGACACTGAGGAACTGAAACGACTCGTCCGTTTGTTAGGGCTTGTCAGTAGTGCATCTCCCTGTCACGGCCGTCAGTGGGTCTCACAACAACATATCGATCGGTCGTCTCATTCCAGCGCGACTACTGGAGAAATCTACTCCACCTGACTGGCACAAACGACCTGAAACAAATTCGTACAAGACTAAATCTGATCGATAACTACGACTTGTGGTCGCTGTTTTGCCGTTACCTCACAGCTGGTGGGAGGTTATGTAGCCTTCGTCTCGAACTCTCAAGCAGCCCATCACGTATTAAACCAGGTGACGCTCACCGTCCCAACCTGTACATGCGCGTCCAAACGTTCATCTGCCCGAAAGCTCACTTCCACATCCGAACGCAAGCGCGCAGGCAGTCATCAACTGCGTACGCAGTAAATTGGAACGCTCCAACTGAATGCGACTCTGCGGCCGATATACAGACAAGCTGCCGCAGTTGGATATTGGGTCGGAACAGAAAACAACTCTGATAGGTAGTTTGGCAAATTTGATAGCTTATAAAAAAACCAATAGCGAAAAATCTGGACTTCGACTGGATTCGAACCAGCGACAGAAACAACATGCCCAAACGTTAGTTGGGCAGATAATTAGGTATAAATGTGAAATCTATGAGCTTCCGGGTTGGCTTTGTAGCTCAGCTGGCAGTGTATTTGTCGCGTTTGGGCATGTTTCTGTCGCTGGTTCGAATCCAGCCGAAGTTCAAACTCTTAGCAATTGGGTCTCTTCTAGAGAACAACACAAATCACCAGAACAGAACATGGTCTCAACGAGCGTCACTGCATTAAGCTTGTACACTAATCCCAACAATAAAGATCCAAACCATTGACTTGACCTTTTCTTTGACTATTATTCAGATATCATTATTTGCTAGTGCATACTCAAGCTATGGCGGTTGAGAGTTCCACAAGAAGTTATTTTCCACAAACACCACAATATAAATTTAACGTTTCCCATTTCCGGTATCCACAGTTATGCTTTGGAATCAGTTAGGTCTCCGCAATTTTCTAGGCACAGACAGTCCTGTATACGTTATTTCTATTGCCTGTGTAAATAAGGCAATGTCCCGACAGCTATCGGAGCACCAGTCTGGTAAGATGGGCAGGCAAAGTGCTTGCAAGAATCCTTCTAAACCGCCTGAATATGGATGTTTTGGAGTCAACTGTTCCTGAGGAGCAATGCGGATTCCGGGCGAGTCGAAATACGATCGACCTGGTGTTCGCTGCACGACAACTTCAGGAGAAGTGCAGGGAACGCAACCAGCCCCTGTATGATCTCTTCGTAGACTTCACCAAGGCGTTCGATTCCGTGAGCCGCGAGGCGCTGTGGACGGTGCATGGTAAGTTTGGATGTCCAGGTAAGTTCGTCAATTTGATTAGATTGTTGCATTTGGGCATGAGGGCGAAGGTGCAATCGCGTGGATCGACTTGGGATGATTTTAACATTGTCACTGGCGCGAAGCACGGTTGTATCCTAGCTCCATCCCTATTTAGTTTATATTTGACTGCCATGCTAACAGTTGCTTTTTCAGGATTCTGGGGAGGATGGCGTTGAGGTAGAGTACCGGATAAATGGACGCTCCAACCCGGTTACATATCTCGATGATGCGCATTCTTCTGTTCGCAGATGACAGCGCGCGTTACGCACATAGCGAGGACGAACTACAGCGACTGGCCACGGCTTTTGCATCCAAGTTCGGACTGGATATCAACACAGGTAAGATATTTTCTTTCTTTCAGCCTTCTCTGGACGGTCTATGCACCTTCACCCCAAATTCGCATCAATGGAGATGTTGTCGGCAGCTGTACAGATTTCTGCTACTTGTGTAGTAATTTGTCCACCGATCTGTCTGTGGACCGCGAGTTGAGAGCTTATGTGACAAAGGCTAGTACTTCTTTCGGACGTCTTGAAAGACGCGTTTGGAAGAACCACAGCCTGAACCCGAGCACTAAGCTCTTTGTCTACCGCCCAATGATGCTGTATTGTTGTAACACGATATACAGCTCACGAGCGCGTAAACAGACAACACAATAATCGTTAGTGAAACGGTAGATGACGGAACGATGGTCAACGGTAATGAACAACTGACTATGAAGTATGCACGAATTATACGTATCATCCAGGCCAACCCAACCGTTCAATGATAACGAACGAGTACAGAGGAAACAGAGGCCTCCGGACAGAGCCACCTCGTGTCGCTCAGTCAGAAGAGAACACGGTCACAAACTAGACCATATTTAAAGGGGTTGTGATCATTCAGAAAACAAGGACAGAAGTGGACCAGACAAAGACCCAGACAAAAATCTAGACAGTACAGTGATGTCCCAATTAAAGGACGAGCGTGTAGGCTGGGTGCCAGAAATGGGCACAAAGGTTCAGAACGTACGTGAACGGTGAAGTGGCACATGACCGTGCCGACGATGAAGGTCGCTCAAAAGAGTTATAAGATAGGCCATTGCGAAGGTGAATAAAACGACATTTTCGGGGAATTGAGTTTTTCCCCGACATGTCTATACTGCTGTACGGTAGTGAAACGTGGACATCGTATCAGCGGAACGTGCACTATCTGAACCGCTTTCAATTGCAATGTCCAAAACGCACCTTGGATATTCGGTGGTCGGAAATCGTTCTGAACACTGAGGCACTGCGGCGAGCGGACATGAACGGGATGGAAGCCCTGTTGTTGGCTGGGTCACATCCGTCGGATGAGCGATGACCGTATTCCGAAGCAGGTGTTGAATGGACAACTGTGATCAGGTAGGCAAAATTCTGGTGGTCAGAAGCTGAGATACCAGGATGCTGTACAGGGTAAGCCTTTCACGTTGTAAAACTGATTTTAGATGTTGCGAAGATTTAGCGTTGAACCGGGCTGCTTTGAGGAGTACAATTCGCACGGGCGTCCGCGAGTTCAGCGAACAGTCATTGCGCGGCCGGGAACGGAAGCGCGCGATACGCAAGGGAACCATCGGTGTCATAGGTTGTGGTGACATGACTGCATGGCGTTGCGATGTGTGCGGCCACGAGTGCGCTGGCCGTTTGGAATTAGTAGGTCACCGGCATCCTCATAGTGCACCGTCGGTGAGGAGACGACGAGTACGTTAGGCTCAGGTGGGTCATATCAGTATATCCATTCCATTTTTGTTAATGATTGCATCGACCAAGACAATGATCGTTTGGCAACTAACCTGCTCCTCGTTTCAGAAACTTGGGTGTCTGCAATCTTCTGCCCATTCTTTTCTTGAGCGTTGTTGGAGTGCTGAATGATGAATCGTCTGCCCGATCTTTCTGTAGTTAGACTTTGAGTTTTGTTTTCCAACTCTCTCCTCTCTATGGAATTCACTAGCATGCATTCGTGTACTGAAATGCTCCCTGTATCACATTTTCACATGTCTTCTTTGTCACCGTAGATCATGTCATTGCAGTCTCTCTCTCTGTTTGTTTTCCGAGAGATGAGGGTTTCCTTTTCCTGCTAGCCATTCAGTTGGTCAATCATCGTTGGCCGGCTGGACACAAAGGCCTCATTCAAACGCCGTCCGGTCTTATTCGTTCAGGTTTACACTGGGTACGTGGTGTGTGGGTGGAACCACAAATGGTGTGGCGCAAACCATTTGGGGTGATGGTCTGAAGCACAGGCATCCTTTGGCTTTGGACACTGTGACAGGCCAATCCGTTTCAGATGCCGCCAGGCAGTTGAATATGGATGTTCTTCTTACTTATGGATCGAAAGTGTCCGAGAACCGTCCATATCGTTTCACTTGAAGAAGGTTTTTGTCTTGTTTGATATCTCGCATGCTGACTCGGCAGAAACGGTTTGTACTCACTGGGTGTAAAATTTCAGTCTCTTTCATGTACAAGAACCTCAAACCGAGCGAGGACCCCATTCATTTCTAAGATCTTGTCTTACCGCTGCTTTCAGCCGGATGTCTTCACTAAGCCTTTTGCTTTGTGTATATCGACAAAACAAAGAAACAATTTGAACTTGGAGATCTCGGTGATTCTTAAGGTCTTGTAAAACTGGCAAAACAGCCGCGGAAAAATTCTCCTCGGGAATCCGCACTCATGATGTTTGTCATAGAAGCCATGGTCCGTTTTTGTCCGATCAACGAAATGATGTATCCACTTTCGAGTGACGCGCCGATAAGCAGTCTACGACCAGCAAAAAGCAATCTGCCTTTGTGACTTTCAAGATATCTGAGATAATTTGTACCAGCAGCGAAGCTTCATTTATCGGCGATCAATGTTAATAATTTCTGCGGCATACAACTTGCGGAAGCTGCACCATGTCACCGCACATCAAACCCGTTGACCAACTACACAGTTCAAACCGTTAAACAGGGTCTCCTTGGGAAACATTCTTGTACAATACATAAAAATTGACTAAGTTTCCGCATGTTTGCCGAACAACCTAAATTGAGTCAATAGACAAATCGTGTCACAGCTAACATTTGGAAGGACGTTAAAGAAGAGGGTGCGTTTATTGTTTCTCAACAATCTTTGTCATACAAAGTCAGGACATGAAATGATGTGTGCACATATAAATGACAGGGAGCACTTACTCTTGACGGAATCGGATCCTGGGTTGTTTCATGATATATGCTAGTAGGCTGAAACAGATATTACCTTTAGGAGTTACCGGTTGGACCTGCGGTTGGCTAACGTCCACATTGCGTGACGACATTTAGATGATGTTCAACTTCACATAATGAGGTCGCCGGAATGAATCCAGTCAGAATTCAGACAGATAGTGTAAATAGAGCGGCAGCTTCGAGAAGGTCTGTTTCAACACAGAATGTAGTCACAAGTAAGCCGTCAAAACAAGTGTTACGCAGGCAGCAGCAACACACGCCTGATGTTGGATCGGAATCGGGCAGACAGTCTCGCGTTTACAAGCCCACATAATCACGCGCACTAAGTCATGCCAGATAAGTCATGCTACAAATTAACCAATCACGTGTACTAGCGCATGTCGACTCGTCAGTTAGTTATTGATCGTTTGCCTTTGGTTATTCATTCTTTATATGCTTGTACCACAGAACCACTCGACACATTTTGTACTTGTCTTACCAACTCGTGTCCTCCTTACCCGTGCGGAGCGATTTAACACCTAAGCCAATCAATCGATATCAATTTGAGATCTGATACTTTTTCCATAAGAGCGCGGCGTGTTATGTCTGCACTTTAGGGTGATTTGTCTTCTTTAGTCGCATTCTGATCTTTCGAGTCCACGCTCGATATGCAACCATCTTGTATAATATTGGTTGCATTCCTGGTTCGTGGCCATGAGCCATGGCGAACAGTTAACGAGATGTGTAGCTGGTACGGACGCTAACGTTGGTGACAGAGTTGGAGCCGTTCACCAAGTCAGACGACGTGTCGGGCCCTCATCCAATACACATAGCCACGTTTATAGTTCACACTATCTCTTGGAATGTGGGGCAAAAGAGTATCACCGTCCAGACACGTTGTATATCAGCTACGACACGATGAGGAGATAATTGTCCTGAATACGTACATGACGAGTTTACCAAGTCAATTAAAGGACATATACGGACCAGTTCGTTGGAGGTGTAGTGATGGAGTTACCCTGATGATTCGGTTGATTGAACCGCGACACCTCAGTTTCGGAGGACGTCAATGAAATCTTTACATAATTGACCAATCTACAATCTGTGCAGTGATCCGCCTAATTTAGGAAAAACTACCAACGGGACGTTATACTTGACCGAGAATGGGGGCGAAGAACGAACGTATTCACAGAAAAATTCAAGTTCTGCCTCTTGAACCGCTGGAACAGCTTACATCCCATCATGCCCGAGCAGCCCGACATCGTGCTTATTCGAGTATTCCAAAAACTAAGCTGGAAGTGGTCTTGCCGATCCAGCAACTCAGCACCGGAATAAAGGCAAATCGAGTCCGCGAGACACTACTTACCGAAAACAGCGAATTTGTCCAAAGATCAAGCAGTTAGCCTTACCAAGATTAGGTCGTCAGCAGTTGAACACTCCAGAGTATTCAGTGGAAAAACGGATAGTCTTGATCTCAGCAAGATACAGCTTTAATTTCCCACACCGCCGACAAATTCTCCAATGTGCTGTTGTTGTGATAATTGCCGGCATAAAGCAGACTGTCAGACATGTCCGGCTCGTAAACTTGACTGCAACAGCCGTGATAAACAAAGACATTTTGCTCGATGCTGCAGATCCTGTCGAGTGGTGCAAGTGAACCAAAATACTGGTGGTGATGACTCACCATTGTTATTGACAGAACACATTTACTCAACAAATAATTCTACTCACGCTGTGAGACAAAAGCACAGGTTTCCAGAGCTAAAGCTCACCTCACCAGACTTTCGAACGGTGACCAGTTGTGCACACCGGCGTAGGACAACTATTGATATGGAACTCGATCCCGCTTCTCTACTAACATAACCGCGGCCGATTTCTCCGGTCAAGCGAGATTCAGCGAATGTCATAGAAGAGATGGTTTCGAACGACTTGATCAAATAAATCGACAGTTCCAAACAGGTCCACCCCACAGTCACGGTGCTACACAAGGGTGGTACGATACGAATATACGATGACTAGAAGGCAATAGATAGTGAGATTGTGTTTGCCGAATTCCTAATCACAACGATCGACGAGCTACTGTTCAAGATGGCTAACGCTCAGCTTGTCTCAAAATCGGATTTAAGGAAAGCATTGTTCCACATGCCGTTGACGCCAGAATCCAAACAGCTTACAACCGACGAACTTTTCCACTGTTGGGAACGTCGTGGTTGGTGTGCCCTTAGAGCATTTGGACCCAGATTCGATCAACGTCGCAGAATCGAATGCCACCTTACAGAAACTCTCTGGTTCAACATACCTCATGACCACTTCAAACGTAGGTAGTTGATCAGACTGTTGTGTCATAACAGATAGACTAATAACGGTAGATGTACTTCTGAGGAGTCGAGGTGCCGTTTAGACAGACTGAATAGAAGCACACTTATGTTCCTATTCGGGCGCAATCAAAATTAAGTCTTATAGGCCATAACAGCGGTGGAAAGAACACGTGACTCAGGAGAAGTACAAACTAAATTGTGTCATTTACAAGCGGTAACTTCATTCCTAAGTATGTGGAAGAACTAGCCGTCTGTCACTGAAGGCGTGTCCAGTCAGAACGTATTATGAGTTTTAGTATGAGTGTGGGACACACAGACGGTAGTGACGCGAATACACCACCTCCGCCTTAGCTTGAAAGCCGGCCAAAATCGTAGCGTGTGGTCTGTCCTTTGATGAGCAGATCGACGTTGTGTTCGTGTGTCAGGCACCATACGACACAGGACGAACCGCGCGTCAGCAAACACGAAGTGTCAGCAACAATGCAACCAAAACACAACAAACTGGCACCATCCACAACGAACGCATCTGCGTCTTGTCAGGCCGCCACCCTTGGCTAGTGTGACATGTTTGAACCTGAAAGGACCAACGTCGCAGTCAGCACAGCCGGCCGGATGAAAACAGCACACAAGCAGTCTGGCCACCACGCCAAGGTAGCAGAAAAGGCCAGTCCTACTATACTGCTAACACACCCACATACCAGTCACGTGGGACAGTTTGTCTCGGCTGAATCGCAGCCAGGCCACCCAAAGCTCGAATGGACCTGCAATGGTTTTTCATCGGACTATTTGCACAGACCTTGAGATTGCGATCGATCGATCAGTCTGCGCGCTTCCACTCCGCCCCCATCTGTCATGATCGTCATCGGCCTATTGTTCGGATGGCTACCATTGGGAAATCTGAAACAGAACCCGTCCGATTTATCCAGACCGCCGGATGACGACGAGGAGGAGGAGGACGAACGGGACCGAAGCCAAGGCCAGTATGAATGAACCGCTCATTGACACACAGACAGACGACCGGTTTGCCATAGGTGTCGTTCGCGGGAGTTCTCTGCCGTACAGACACACCCATATGCTACCTGCTCACTGCGTGCGTGTTACTCTATGTCCCGCAACCAGTCTGGCAAGGGAGCTCAGGCAAGACAGGTTTCTTTATTCCCTTCACCCGACCGATTTGTGTCCTCTCAGCCCATAAGATTCAACCCATGTGTGTCTGTCAGCCGACCCATGTGCACATTGGCGATGTGATCCTGTTCGCCGTTGTGACCCACAGAACCCTCTTGGGACGTCTTAACTTAGTGTCGAGACAGGCTGAAGTGATATCGAGGCATTTTAAACCAGGAAAAGGTACAGTACATCATGGAACCCACAGGTGCATACCCAGCTACACACTCCGTAAACTTCGTTTTCCATAATTTTCTATTCATCAGACGTAAGTTCACGTCAATCAATATACAGTTTCACACCGATTAACTAGGGGTCTGTTATTTTTATCCATCAGCACGCTTTTGACTTTCCGAAAAGATAGACTAATAGTTTCGACCGCCTCAAGTTTTTATTGATTCGAATTTTGAATGTCGGTGACTTACTCCCACGTGATCACTGCACTGAGTGGGCCACGAATACAGCAAACGTCGGTGAGTTTTACCCCAATGGCACATGGTAAAGTTTTATGTGGGTATGTTGCAAGTAATCGGTATTTGTGTTTACGTACCCCTAATGGTATTCGCGATAAACGAACCAGCAAAATACATTCGAAACATAGTCGCGTTACCTGTAAATTTTGGGGTAGGTGTGCGTTGTGATATGCTTATAAACACTGCATAAAAATTAAACTATGAACGATTTGCTAGTGTGGGTTCTACTTGAACCACGTTTATTCTGGTAGACAAGTCCAACACTTGAGTTCAATGTGGGCTTTATTGGAGGTTGCTTGTGCAATCTTAATCAATTTCTCGTATCAGCTATGTGAAGGAAAGAGTAGAATGTTTCGAAAATCTGACTCATATGGGTTAACAGACTTTGTTCTTCCTTCCATTAACAGCGTGTCTACAACAGTTGTGACTAAGATAGCACATAGGGGACTGGATTGGACGCAAGCTGCCGTATACTTTCCTGTAGGAGTGTCGTTTCGAAATGACGCAGTCAAATCGAACGTGAAAGAGAGCAGAGTTCGGGGCTCATCGACTTGCAATGCGTCAGACAAACGTGAACGCCGGACCGACCCCTAAGTAGGTTGGGCGAGCAACTAGACCCAAATGCAACATTTCCGAACTTCCGGCTTGGCGTCGTAATTCAGCTAGGAGAGCACTTACTGCATCTTGGTATGCTGTGCCTTTCGCTTGATCGAATCCAGCGTAAGTTCAAAATTTTCGCAGTTTGATCTCAGAATTACACATGAGTGTTCTCTGTGTTCACTCAAGACATAATACAACGCTTAACAACTGGATAGTGGAAATATTGGAGCACAATGCATATACACTCTATTGTCCCATTTGTAGGAATTGTACTAGAAAACTCCATAACAGCGTGAGGTCAATTTGGGCGATTCCCAATATTTGGGTCAAGGCGTCTGTGGGAATGGCGAGCGGAGATGTAGGTGGTAGAATGTAAGCACACGCAACTAGAAGTTGCGTGAGGACGTGACGGTATAGACGGTGGGAAACTCGACCACCTGTGAATTCCAGCCGAGGGGAGCGCGCCTGTATTTTGTTTCGGATATGACGTGAGTGTTTGGTTTAACATCGGATGATTACACACACATGCCTGCGCTTAACACCTGGTATTCACTCAATCGATCAATCTATCTCCTTGCCTTATATCGGTACCAAGGCAACTGTGAGGACGTCTACATTGGCACATCTGAGTGAGGTTGACATGAACTGACTATTGACTGACCATGTGCTCACGTGACTGCTTGCTCGACAGATCTATCGACCGTGACCTTATCCTCTCACTAGGTTTCCTAGTTAATCGATAGAGTCGTGCGTGTCATTATTGCTCAATCGGAACACAGAACTGTCGGTGACTATCACGGCCATGCTGATCCGGCGATGTCGACCAGTTAAATGTACATGTTGGATTGATTTGCGTGTGGGCATCTGAAAAGCGTTGATTTTGTGATCGATGGATACAAGCTACTGAAAACTGTCAGGGATTAAACTCAACCTGAACAGACATAGTTGAGATGGATAAACTGGTACACTTCAAACTTGGTGATCGATACGTGGTATTCGATGTTGGCCGACCTAACTGAGTTTCAGTGTTTGCTTGCTTTTAGGAGACATTATGTGTTCTGTTGCACATCACTCTGATGAATATGAGTGTTGTCTGTCATAGGAAACAAGTTTCGAGAAGCGGACTTTTCTATTATTAATAGGCAAGATCGTCATGTTTCACTTGGCATCTAAAGACCCCATGATTGCTGGTTGTGTATACATGAAATTTTGTTTATACATTCCACTCAATCCATGATAGCTACGCCATTACTCATACGCGTCCAAGCTGAACCTTCCTAGTATTGCGTTGATGCAGCCCAATATTGTAATCCTCTATCGGAATGTTACTATCGACCTGCTTTCGACAATGGAATCATGGGCTCAGGACGTTTACTTGGTTTGATGTCAACGACCCTGGGAGTGAAGTTGCACAATAATACGCATATCAAGCTAACGAGAGTTGGTGTTCACTGTGATTTATTTTCGGACCAGAGACGGCAAATTAATAGCTTGACTAAAGCAATATTAGTTTGAATATTAGAAACAGCAAAAATGCCTAACGAATCGCGACTGTCATGATGTCATTTTTGTCTATGTGTTGCTGTTTCTCAAAGTGCAAATAAAATTTACACATGTCAGTTACATATGGTTATTGAGAGAAAACGATATAAAATGTGAAGGGGAATTAATTGCAAAATACATTGGCTTTGATGTGATTCGAACTAGCGACAGAAACAGCATACCCATGGGCGGCAAACGATTTATCAGATGAGCTAAAAGATCACACCGGAAGCCTGGTTGCTTACCCAACCCCGTGTGCTATGGAATCCATCAAATGACCTAAGGGATTGGAAAAATATACCGTGTGTTCCTGTTGTTTGTGTTGTGGACCAGTTAATGAACTAAATAACCTAGCAAACTGAGAGAATGAGAATAAGGAACTAGTACCATTTTTATGGTTATGCCCGCCTTCACATGCAATAACTCAGAACAGGACACGTATGCAAGCAGTCAAAAACGGCTTCTGTTTATGGCATCTGTATACGAAGTAACATAAAATTGCACGAGTAAGTAGTCAGGTACAACTGAGAAAACAAAAATGCACAAATACTTCGATTTAAACTCTATCTCAAAAACTAAAAAATATTAACATGCTCTATTGAACACACGGGCTTGCGAAACTGTTCACCCAGACGATTGTGTTTAGGGCAGAGGGGGCAGGAAACCGGAAATATATGCTTGTCGCCAGCCGCAGGAGGTTCCGGTAAGGGAAAACTTTTGGTGACATCCAGACTTCTGAACCAGAGACGATTCTTGTAGACAGAGGAGATGCGGCTTATAATTATTCTTTCATAACTGCTGGCTTTGGCCCGTTACGACTGATAGTGAAAAGGTTCGTGTCACTTGTGAAGATACGGTAGGTACTGGTGCATGGAGGTTGCACTGACACTGACCATCCGTACCTATTAAGGCACGAGTACAAGCAAACAGCTTGCCGCGCATGTGTATGGTTGACGATTGCCCACGAGATTGTATAGACATTGCTTTCATGCGTCATGCGCCAAACGAGCCGTACAACTGCCATCATCACAGGATGTTGAAGGTGCAGCCGATACACGTTCAGTTGTTCACCTAAGACTTCAACTAAAACCCGCTTTGGTTGCAGAGGCCTTTAAATCTTCATTAAGCCTGTCTCGTAAGCTTAAAAGGACCGAGGGAATTGCTTATTTTCGTGAAGGTCTAGTATGTATAGTGAGAGCGATTTGTAGGTGACACTGAAAACGATCAAACATCTCATTTGCTACGGGACGGAAAACAGCTGTGCGGGTATGTTTGAACCATGTAATTCGCAAACCAAAATGGCAACTAATGGAAAACCAAACTGTATCATCTAACGCGTCAAGAAGGCGCTGACTACTGTTTTTTTGAAGAGCAGTTTTATAATGGTATGGATATAGGTCATTTTTGATGGTTGTGTCAAACCTACTGACCGAATTCTTCAATCCGCCCAGAACATTCTAGACTCCTCGTGAACCATCAAGAATTAGAGCACTATAGTCGAACTAAATTAGGGTTCGAAATCCACTACCTGACAGCATTTTTACATAGTCACCTTCACAGTCTGTCAGCACACACTGTAGGATATCATCCACTGAAAAGTTGAGTAAGAATGGGTAGGCTGGGTGACCTTGTTGCACTACAGTTGGGATGCTGAAGACCTACGATAAGTCTCTAATTTCGATCGACGTTTGGGTATCAGTCACCTTTAAGATGTCGGCGTATTTCATCGGAGCACACAGTTAGTTTTGCAACGAGCAAGCGAAACTAGTTAACGGGCACGGATTGAATTTAAAGTGACTGGTACGTCAACGTCGCGCACGAGGACCCTGAAGCAACGGGCAGTCAGATATTCAAAAAGGACAGTTGCATTAAAACAACCGCTGCGTGTTGCGTAATATATCTTTGGATACAATCTCTGTCTGCTCTTCTGGTTGCATGGTGCAGTTTGCCACCTGGATGCAAACGTTATGATGTCTAAAAAGACAACGGTTTCTGATCTTCAACGCGAGTTTAGGACTTCTGGCCTTTGACCGACTGTCAATAAGTGGTTACTAAATATTCGGCCATGACGAAACTAAATTTGCTGATAGTGGATTTTTTGCTCGCACGTTAGGTTTTGTCTACAAGATGCAGTAGTTGCAAAGAACTATGAGGCGCTATGAATCGGGCTACTTTGTCGATGGTTATTGTACAAACTACGTCCTATTTGAAAATAGGGATGATGATGGTGAAACCCAAGGCCTCCAAAACGACTTCGTCGACTCAGTGTTTCAGAAACTGAGTTGCTTGTGGTTAGATGTCTTCCTAAGAAAAGAGCGAACGGAAATTTACATGAATTGGGCGGCTTCTGACGTCTGACGAGAATATTTATGAATGAGGCTTCTGTTTCCGTGGCCACAGAAGTAGAATGTGTCTGAAGACGTAGACAGAGTAGCCAGTTTGACTTCTATCAGAATCTTTCAGTCCAGTGTCTTAAGCATTACGAATTGAAAAATTTTTAGTGATTACGCAGCCACATCATCATTTGTAGCTGAAAGAAGAGCAGTACCGTGGGGAGTGAAGGGAGCAAGTTCCACGATGGTGTTGTTCCGTAGTGAATAGACAGAGAGGATGTATGTCTTAACTACACAATAAACCTGATCATTCATTTACCTATATAATAGTAGATCAGGGAGAAACAGGGGTCAGCGGAAACTGTACGGAGAACGTTATTTTTTGCTTAAGTGACCTCGAACCTCCTTCCTATATTTATTCTGGTGGTTACATTTAAGTGCATACCATTCTGTAACTACCGCCAAGTTTCAAACTTCGCCCGTCCATTGTGATCACACGGCCCCTCAAAGCTTATTCCGACTGTATGAAAAGCTGCGGAGACCGTCGTTGTTTACTCAATGGTTTGGGAACCGGTAACGATCGTATTCCGGCACCAGGTGTTGTCTATTCTGATTATGGGCTCTCGCAACTTTCATAGCTACCTTCTGTGAACCATATATATATGCCATTCATTTCTGATAAGCTACACTGTTTCACGACGATCCATCACCTCACATGGTCCCCTCCAACTTGAGAGGAACTCTCTAAATCTCGGCTCCATTGTATCTAAACTCCGCCTGTCTCCGTACTTGACCCTCGAACCAGGTTCTAAAATAGTGTCTCACGAATAATTGTGACGTTTTCCGTTCCAGGACGGTCTCCTGAAAGATTATGAAGTTTTGGATAGCCAAACTCCCCACCTCAGTTAAGTCGTACACATTAAATCGTTGGTCCCCCACCCCGTTAGATAATAGGCAGTCATGGTATTCACCCATATATTAGCTCGAACGGTAATGTTTTTGCTAGGCGCTACAGTAGGGGCTATCAGCTGGCAGAATCAACGACAAAATCTCCTCCCAGACCCCTCCTTTGGCCTCCGGCTTCCTTTTGATTATACGAAGGATTCTTCTGAGAAATCCATTTGATCAGATGTGTTATGCTACCACGCTGACTGTCACTACTCAAAAGCCCTTCCGCAGTTTGAGAACTCTGTCCTTTCTGGTCACTAGTCGTGAGCTTCAAGTGAACTTCAAGGGATTTGGTGTTCTGCAGCGATGTATTTCATCACGACCACACATACAGTGTCTGCATACCGACCAGGTACGACCGCTACTTTGACTTATCATTTTGAAAGTTCCGCCCTAATCATAACTAACTAACTGTCACAGGTGATGATCGAAAATTAGCTCATCACGTCTACTGACCACAGTCTCTCATGTTCACTGGGTGGGACGAGCAACTTACCGCTGTCGGCGATGTGGATTCATTCGTAGTGTTTACAGTTCTTTTGCGTGGCACTGTTTTATCTGTTTTAATCCTTTTCGATAAGACGGTCTTTGACGGAGTTATCTTCAATTACCATTACAGCGAACAGTGGCTAAAGCCTGAGGTCCTCTTGGTTACTCCAATCGCTGGCTAGATGGTTTATCCGAGGCGCCAGTGTGTGGCAGACAACGGTGTACCTACAAGCACACTGTTTCTCGTTCTCCCACTTAGTCTCCTTTTATTAATTTTTACCTTATCAGTAACGGTTTCTTCTTGTAGAATATTCTGCATCACTGTTGAGGTCAGCGACGGCCCGAGGCACATTACCTTGAGATTACGTTCAAGGCGATTGTGATGGTGATGGTGATGCTGAGACAATTGTGGTGGACAAGTGGGTATGCGCTCGACCCTCGTCCACTAACAATCTGAAACGCCTTTCCTGAAGAGCGATCGAAACGTAAACACAAAAGACATCGAACTAAAGAACGTAGTAGGGTTTGGAAGAAACCGTATATATCCAGTAATGTTTGGAAATGATAAACGATGGGTTGCTGATGTCAGTCAACACAATGCCAAGCCTCTTCTATGCATCCTACTCCATCTGGTCTTCTAGATCCAGTTATGTTAACCACAAGTCGAGATGGTTATCAGGACGAGTACGTGAACAACGTTCAAGCTGACTCAGCCGTGGAATAGCAAAGCCAGTCAATGGTGCCTTATTCTCAAACCTCATTGATTCGAAAGATTCTACATTGTGATAGAAATGTTTCACCCAGTCTACCACCTTAAAGTCATTCAGCGGAGAGAATTAAGGCGTAAGATCCTGTGCAGAATTCAAACCGTTGTAATACGTCACTGTAATCTATTTCTGTGTGTCCGACTAGGTTTCGTATAGGCTTCGAAACTATCTTGACCGAGTGACACCTAGGTTACCTCGTGACAGTGGTTTGATTTGCCCCATTAACCCACCTTTTCTCTGTCTAATCTGCTGTTGACTGCCTTTTAAATTAATGACTATTTGAAAAGCAGCCCGACAACACGTGGTTTTCAAAGGTAAACTTGCCATTGGCAACCGTTTTGTCCGCCGGTTTTTATGTTCAAATAAGTGTTTGTTGTTATGTCGTTAAAACACACGCCACCCTTGTCAAGTTTCTGAATGGAAGATTAATGTGCCACGCGCCTTCTTCTTTCACGACATCAGTATTTTTGTGTGAATCTTGACTGGGCGTGGGTTACGGTCTATTTAATTGAACACTGCAATAACAAACGAATAGCATTAACATTGGGCGTCTATCAATGCAATAGCCGGAGCTCCAAATTCGGCTGCACAAAGACTGATGTTGATGACGATTCAATCAAACACTACCCACTCTGCGCACGCGTTCAGGGCAATTTCAACATCGGCTTGGCCAGTGGTTGAGCCATAATGTCTCCAGAAAAATACAGATTAAGCACGTATGAATGGACTGTCAGAGCTTGGAGGTGTAGTACACAGTGATAGGATCCTGAAGCTGTCGTTCAGCAAAGTAACAGTTATCGATAACGATTCACTCCGCTGGATGGAAACACTAGTGGACATGGCAGTGTGTCACAGTCACTAGTTGGCTAGTTTCCGAAAATTTTATTTACTCTTCTTTTTAATTGGCTTTCGTTGCTTTTGCCTGTAGGCTCGTCTTATTCCTCCTGGTTTACGTTCGACATCGGATGAAGTGCATCCTGGAACAACCTGTAAAAAGTAATGAGAATAGTTTTTTTAAGCTGCTAGCTCCAACATCCCCATTTTTGTCACAAAGCCATAGGTGTCAAACAAATTGCTTATTTGTCCGCCCTCTGGCCGAAACTGACCGTGAGAACTTGTCTCACATTTTACTGGCTGCAATTCCGGGCCGTCTTGCCGTCTGTGTCATCAAATCAATGTTCTGTATCTCTACTGTGGCTACGGGCCGTGTGCGTCTACTACTACAGTATCGTGTTATTGATTACCAGGTCTTATTAATAGTGACTTTCTCGGTTGCATTGAATAACTCACTTACCATTATAATTGCCTCTTCACATTCGACTGAGGGGAAATCTGCCAAGCGAACATATAGAGTTTTCAAAGAACAACACATACGAAATCACAAATTCAGGTAATCTAAACTTACTACACAGTCGATGTATGTCATTTGTATTTCAACATAACATCCAAGTTAGTAAGAAACTTCTTTTCCGTATGTGTGATGGAATATGAATATTGGTTCCAGTTGCAAACTATGTGAGAGTTCTACGGGTTTTACTCTCAGAAGACCGTTAAGTCCTAACATGAATTTTTCCAATACGCAAAGAGCTCATAACTGTCGGAGTATCCACTATGGGTTCAACTCCAGCAGTATTGTTTAAAATTATATATATCTAACATCCACCTCTCTCACAACCCGTTAATCTACTTTTTAGGGAACCAGTGTGAAAATATTTAGTCAGAAATATGCACTGGTATTAAATGTGTCAACAATGTCTACCGGTTTCCGGGATTATTACCAGTTTGTCAGGTCCAGTTTAAATTTTCCTTTGAATTCGGGCGACTACAGTGAAGCAAGTTCAACCATAAGATCGAATATGAGTTGCACGGAACGCGTGAAATGTTGTGCTTCATGGATGCATTTGGAATCCGCGGTGGATAGCAATGAACATCATCAACTGCAAGGACTACCACTGGAGCACCCAGATAGAGAGCACAATTCTACACACAAGAACAAACGTAGTAGGTTCATCAGATTCACCTGGTTTCTAATGTACTGGATCCACACCCCCATTAGGCGATTTTTTTTAATTCAATAAAAATTTGTTGTGTATGTTACGATATCCTGATTATCAGGATTATCCGCGGTATTTGACTTAAGCCCATTCTGGGGCAGCATAACCCGAATTTTGACAAAATGGACGCTGCACTGAAGTGGTAGGAGAAATGCGGTCGTCAGTCAAAGCAATCATCTCCTGTACTCCTTGTTCTCATAAGCCCAGCGTCCATGATCCTGTGATCTAGTGCATAAACGTCAGAAAGAAGGACCCGACACTTTAAAAATGCGTGGATTCGATTTCCCTGGGGTGCGCTGTGCCGAGGAGACTGTTGTGGGCTGGAACAGTTGTCCATCACCTAGCTGATGGTCAATGGGGCCAAGCGTTTGCCAGAGCAAATAGCCCTTGCTAAATGTAGATTTTGACTAATACGATTGAGGAAGTGTATTTCCTAAACCCCATCATCATCATAGACAGCAATACATCAGTGGTTCACACTGATGCTTAACTGACACACAACCATGAATAAGAAGAAACAAGCCCTGTTTAGGAAGACAGAAGAAAAAATGAGAAGGGAATGGACCTAACTACTGAAAATAGTTATGTCTATAGTCAAACAAAACATCAAGGCGCCTACACCTTGCAAACAAACAGCCCAGCTGTAAGTGAAAATAAGACAGCTTCCTTACGGTTTTCATTGCTCCGCGTCATTAAGTGCACTCACTTCAGTCTATCCACCCTGCTGTATGCAGCAGATAGGGCGACCCGGTTTATACTGCGAGACGGTTGATGCAGTATGGAATTACTTGTGTTGTGACTATTCATGGTTGTGTGTGGGCTGAGATACTGCCAGGATGCCCATACCTAGACAGGAGAACGATTAGGGTTCTCAACCACAGCCTTTGGCTCAAAAGCATGTGCCTTTAGGCAAAGGGTGGGTGACAGTGTACCAGAACTGGTACGTTTTCCGGAAGATGTCAATCTTCTTCCAACCCTCAACCTGGAGGACCAGGAGACTGGTTTGTCAGACCTCTACCTATTGGCCTGCCTGGCATGAGCGACTAAATCGGTGTGGTGGCCACACCGTCCAGTTTAGCCCAATAGGTCATCGAGATGCGCAAGCCGTCACACCGCGTCAAGGTCCAGTCTCGTTATGACAGTTATCTAAGTTGGCTGACAAACTTTGGGTAGCTGCCCTAAGGCTCTCACGGTAGCATGAACGAAGCAGACACTCCGGCTGTACCGGCCAGTGACTGCATATTGTCAGGTATTTGACCATAAGGCCTTGCCGGTGCTCACGCTTGTGTTCGCATTCTTCATGTGATCGTATCCTATGGGTAGAACTCTCTGGACGTCCGTTAGGTTCCGTTTGATTAGGGGATTACAAATGTTTAAACTAAAATTTTAATCACGTACCACCTCACCATCTGTACCTTACACGTATACTCCGGTGTGACCACAGTCGAAGAGAATTCTGAACTTTTCTGACACTCGGCTGAGGGAGTTTACTCCTAACACCATGTTTGTGCTTAGAGGTGGACAGTGCTAAATTGTTGAAAACATGGTTTTCGGGATTCATGTGTCACACAGTAGATTTGAAAAATGGCATGGGCAATCAAGGCACATTTCTCAGAGGATGTACTCAACTAAATTCAGCCAGCGGCACCTATCGACTATGAACTACACGCGACAACCAGCTGGACACATATTCATACATGAATCTGTTGCACACAACAAAAAGTGCACGTGTATTAACACGTGTGTAAAACATTACAGGTTTTAATCCTACCGATTCTCTCCAGAAAATTCTATTAATAATGTGGCGAAAAGTCACTCAATAAACAAGATATACATGGTCTAATTTGCATGTTCTCATGCTGATCGTGTACTCATGTTTATGGACCCGAGTTCCAGTACACACCTCAACGAGGTTTTCATTCAAACATCCTGTGCACTACTGTTCGGTTCCCTCCGTATGACTAAAGTTTTCTGACATAGATGTTCGTCTATCATTTTTCACCCACGGGGTTGATTTCATCCAATGATGTCTCGTTCGTTCTTTCGTGGTACCCGTCATCCGTTAGTTAGGGCTTTAACTTTATCCTATAGTTACGATGAAATATTCCACTTAGTGTATGAATAATAATAATAATATATCCTACCTAGTCCCCCATTCTATTTGACTACAGGAAACACGTGAATCGACTTTCACACACTGGTTTTTATATGGGGCAACAGCGCCTGTTCGATTCACTGCGGAGAACAGCATTTCGGCCCACAATGCAGAAAGATGTGACCGATTTTATTCAGAAGTGCCCTAACTGCCAGCAATGACGACAACGCTGTCGATGCAATCCACCGTAACATATTAAGTCACGCACACATGGGTCATAGACAGTTTTGATCCGCCTGTGACAAATCAAAGAGGAAATCGTCACGTAATTATATTGATCAACCACTTGACACGATGGCTGGAAGACATTCTCACGGCATATCAGTCGGTCGCATACTACTTCACGAAAGGAATTCTGAATAGAGTGTACAAAAGACTGAGATGACACGATTTAAGCTCAAACGGATTTTCATGCAGATTAAACATCACCCACAACTGATTGCAGCTGTCGCATTCCCATAGAATTCCCAGTCGGACCCTTTCGAAAACAAGCACTAGACTCGTGTTTCACTCTCATCCGAGCTCATCAGTAGTGCATATCCTTGCCACGGCCTGGACTAGAACTCCGGCCACGATTTCATGGGGCAACCGTGTTGACCACTGCCCCATTGAACTCACATCTTGTTTCCGTTGCTGTCGAGATAAGTCTCCGAGAAATTAAGTCATTTTCGTTTTTTGGACCTTTGAAAGAGCTGTATTCTTTTGTAACACTGGCAACTGTCCCAAACATTAGTAGACCAGTGGTTTGAGTAACCATCCTTGGATCATTAATTTTCTATTACCGCTAAATCTCTCACCATACGCATCACTAACCCTTAAACCCCCCATATTACAGTGAGGCGTGTGTTCATACAAAAATACATTCAATAAACTGGATAGCATTTACATACTGGCACGTTTTGTGCCTAGTTCTGTGAATTTGCATCTTCTACATGGCCTTCTCAGTTGACGTCAGTTCTTAAACTTGAAGATCCTGCTTTGACGCTGGTCTCTTACAAGGCATTATTCTTTCCCCCTTCCTTTTTCATGTTAAATTTCTAGTGTACCTTGTTCAATAACCGAATCTGCGGATAAACCAAACGGACGATGTGACCTGAGGGGCATATTAGACCACTTACAATCAGAGTGTGACTTACAAGCTGCCTTCACTCTTTTCCGACTGGTCTTCATCCTGATACTCACTCTTTAGTCATGGTTACATTTTTTATACTACGGACGCATGGTCACACAATAACAATAATAAAAATGCAAATTTCCCAACGCATTCGTGAGAGACACGCTCAGATGTGCGCGATTATGCAAGGTAACAATAGGGGTCACACACAAGACAATGAAAGATAAATTGAATTCGTTAGGACGTTTATGCCTGATTGAATTAAGTAATGGATGCCTGCAGCAATTTATCTCAATTCTCTAGCTGCGTTCACTTCGGCTCATCGTCACTGTAATAGAACAGCTGTAATGGCGAAACGATGTTTGAAGGTACACAGAGAGACTCTAATGGGTTTAATTGGTAGTGTTTTAGTGAACTGTAAGATGCGACTTCTTGCATCCTTGAACAACATACTGAAAGTGTCGGGAACATTTACCGTATTCGTGGTGTTGTGCAAAAGACGTTGATGGGGGAAGATTTGTTTTGCTCTCTTGCCTTCCCGCGTCTCTCCCACTCATCTTCCATTGCACTAGTATGTGCTCGTTGAGGAGCGTGCAAACATTTCGATTGTTCTTTTCATTGTAGTATATATCATCACTACATGAGCCTTATTGTTGATCAAGTGGATAGTGGCAATGACGTGAACATTGTCTTTGTGTGACTGAGTTGTCCGCGACTTAGAGTTAATTAATAACATGTGTCAGAAGCTGGCTGTTCCGCAAGGGCTGTCCTGCTCTTGTCCAAAGTTCGGCTTTTTGTCTACAAAATGTAGCTGCTTTGATTTTAGACGCGTCAGCTCATACGTACGATTTCTATGTAGTAAGCTCTTATTCTTTTTTTCTCATGGTTGTATAACAGTTGGACGTAAGTATCCTTCACTGAAGTGCTGATGACACAGATGATGACCCGGCAAAACTCACTTATTTTTTCTAGTTAATGTGCCCTAAAAAGTGACGCTGTAGTACACGCAGTTGTACCACACAATATCTTCTGCCTTGTGACAGAACAAATTGGCATCAATGTGAAAAGCAACTGTTGGGAAACATCTATTCTATTCAGTCATTCAATTTAGCCACACGTCATGGTTAGGACTTACAATCTGTCATTAGTCTATAAGCAAATCAGGCGACAGCCACATAAGATGCACGTTTTAGTTATGTAGCTGAAACGATGTTATTTTGGACTAAAGTCACGAGATATACCTGATTCACCGCTATTCGCCTACTCGTTTTGGACTGTTTTGTTTACAGGGAAACCTTTACAAAACTCAAGGCAGTGGAAGCCGTTTATTGTCAAGAATGACGGGGGGGTAAGTCAACTAATATTTTAACAATAAAGTGGAGTTCGAGATGATAAATTACATACAGTTTGTTATTTTTCGGAAAAGCATTTATCCTACTGGCCATTAATCCACATCCAATGTACGGTGGTCACCACGTTGAATCTGTTGACCACTTTATTCTTGCTCGTCCAGTCTAATTACTCGCCCAGGAGAGATGAATGTTTTGACGAATATGGTCAGAGTATAAGTCAATATGTGGACGAATTAATCAACGTGCATTTTTGTTCAAATTGTAGAACACGTGAAGCAAATGTAAATAAATGTGATCGAACCTAACTATGCTCCATTTTTTAATACTTCGATCAGTTTAATGTAACATTACTCCTGTCAGACTAATGGTATGCAGCTGTTTTAGAAAGACTGAATAGAACACACAGATTTCTGAATCAGTTAAACGTGAACAAATAACGGTAATTCGATCACTTCAACGCCAACTGTTTTTGTACTGATCCACATTATATACCTGCTTGTCATTGTTCCAGTGGCTTCATCGTTCAGAACCAGATAGAACTGAAACCAGAGTTAACCACAAAGAGTCAGATCAACTGTGGTAAACAGTGCCAGCAAAAAATATAACGAAAAAGGCACAGATAAACCGTAATAATGTTGTGAGCGAAGAACGCGGATGGCACAAGGGTTATTTATTCAAAAAGCAACACATGGGTTAAGCGTTTAAACAGGAAAACAAACAAAAACACTCATCTGCGTACGGTACTCGGCCCAGACCGTCACGGTTGCCACAAACATCAATGCTCAGTTCCTTTATGTTACTTTACATACCGAGAACCATTTCATGCGATGCTGCACTCCGATGTTTCTTCCTGTATTTTTCCTGCGACTACTTCAATGCAAAAGTATATGCTGTGCCCTCCACTACTGAATGGCAGTGATGTGAATAGTATCATACGATCGCTCCTCCTCACTACATTAAGTCTATTCTCGCTGCGGGTTACCTCATTGGACCTAAGTGAAATTCACTAAATCCCCAGCCAACTACAAAAGTAGTCACATTCCACATTTAAGTTAATTCTTGACGAAAATCTGTACTGAATTCGACTGTGAATTACGGAGTTTTTGCGCCCAAAAGAGGTTTGGTCGACCTGTCGACCAGTGTGCAGCATTAACCTAGTCCTTACGCCCTAGTGAGCAAAATGGCATCCCATCCCGTTGGACGACTAATAGGACCCAGTCTCTTCAATGTTCCGTATGAAGTGCATGTGCTTAGTCGATTCTGTTACGTTAATGTTGCGAAAACGCACAAGAATTTCCTCCGTTTATAACTGAGCCCTTCTGCCGGTTTCAGCTTGCGATTATTGTTTTCCAGGATTTAGTCACTGTTTTTTAAAACATGTTAGCGACCTTTTAGATATTCCGTATAATAGTTAAACTAGCTTTGACCACCCATTAGGCTCACATAGAACGAGGATACAAACGCAGCGCGCTCGTGAGCTGATTGACCGGAACGCGTACGCACAGCACAGCGCTTTGGTGAATGCACAAATTTTAACATATTCCGGAGGTTGACAAGCATGTTCGGTCGCTTACAGGTCGGCCAAGTTGCGTTTTTTTCGAGTGAAGATTAGGATCCTGACCGGTGGAGCAGTATTTGCTTCCAAACAACCCTTAGGCGAAAGTGATGAGAAGTGGCAAAGTGACACTGACACATACGCGGAAAACGGCATAAAACACGGTTAGCGGGAACTAAAATACCGTAACGAAAGAGTAAAATGGTGTCGGATTAAAACCGATAAAATCTATTGGCTAAAAAACAACAAACATGAACCAAATTACAACGGGAAGTTATGGTCTAAAAACTAATTAGTTATATAGGTCTTGTGCTGCATGAACACGGACGTGAGTGAGCAAACAAATACTGACTGGTTGTTACTATCATGTAGTCGGAACCCAGTACACTGGCTACAACTAACAGTAGCACATAAGTTACAGTACGCAATAAACTTTTGCATGCAGTACATGTTAGTTTGTTGTGTTTAAATTTGTGACCCACTCTTCTGACTTGTGTCTAGTCACTTGAACAGTCATATCTGAAAATCTGAGTAACTCGTTTCGGTAGCATGTTTCTCTCTGACCGAATTAGATAACAGATCAAACAAAATAACCGTTAAGAATTTTGCAAGTGGTTAGACTGAAGGTAAATCTACCGCATGTAATCTAAGTAAAGACCAATAGAAATTGAGCGTGTATCTTACTGTTCTTTCGCGAATTGGTTTCATAGTGATAATAATGACCTTCCTAGCTGAGAAAACTAATAGGTCACTGTTTGTCAAGTCACTGTGGTTTGCATTTCTTGCTTTTTCCTCTAACTTATCTTCTACTCTCAACCATTCCATAATCAGTTCTTTTTGAAGATACGCGCAGATAAATTCAATGAAGGTCACAGTTATCAACGGGATGTTCCTCTGATTCTTGCGAGAACAAGACCTGTTTATTCTGACGGCTATTTGAAGCCCGAAATACGGTGAGTATGTAAGTGCAGACTTTCAACTTAACTGTGACCTGAAGTGTCCATAACAGACCGTCTACGCTTAAACCGTATGGAATAAGTATTGTTGAATTTACTAAAGTTTGTTTGGTACGTTTGTGGTTCTATTGTGTGGCACCCTGTTAAATTCGTTGAAACATGCTTAGTTTGTCTGTAAGCAGTGACTTTTAGGTTTGCCTTTATTTTGCTCTTTATTTTGTGCAATGAACAGTCTTAATAAATGTTGTACCACTTCCAGACGCACACGTTGCATGCTTTTTTAAAAACAAACTATCATTGCTTATATTGCTAGACTTTCTTGTTTGTTACTGATTCACACGATATCACAGTCACCCGACTAATAGCAATCTGTGAATTCGTTAGTGGTTAATCCATTCTGAATTCCCTCTTTATGCTGTATAATCCGAGTGTCCCTTAAATTCACGTTCAAGTTAAAACAACACTTTTAATGTAATCTTGTCAGTAGTACCGTATAAATTCCAGCCCTGTCTGATGTTTACTCATACTTGAAAGATGGCTCCACTAACCCGACCGTCTGCATCAACTTTACTGAAATTGTCGGTTTCGCGTTATCGGATGTATTATCTCAAACTGCCAGGATGATTTAACAGGTAGTGTTCAACAAAGTGTTTGTGGGCAATTAAAGTTTTCTGACTGGATAGTCAATCGAGCAATTTCCCCCAAAAGATGTGTGGGCGATATTTAAATTAGGGACTATTTGTCACTGGTGTTGGGCGTGTCAAATATAATTGCTGAGCAGTCCTGGTTGACTTCCAACACACAGATCTCTTTAATGTACCGTTATCTGTGTGACAAACAAACATGGTAAACAAGTGCCGTTTCCAAGTTCACTAGTAACCTTTAGATTAGCTTTCTGGAGATTGTACTAACATGATACATCATCCAGACAACACTTTTACGGTGGTATTACTGAAATTTCTATGACTAACTTTCTCTGTTTGTTATCAGTATAAAAAAAATTAAGAGGTATCTGTCTGTCTCAACGACAGACTTGTCCTCAAAATGTCAAAGGTTCTGAACCTGTCCCATCTTTTTCTCTTCCATACGGAACAGGTTATAAAATTCAACACTCAGTCGTGTGCATGTCGTTCCTTTGACAATTATTCCTTCACAGGTTGCACTGACAGTTCATACAAACTATACATCTCCCTTGGCCAATTATTACGCAGCCATTTGTAATCCTTGACGCTGACAAACGCATGTCTCGCGGCAGGCACTAGTGACAGTGTCACTAGTTCACCAACACTCGCACTGTGATCCACCCCCACGTCTATGATTTGAATGGCCCATTTCACCTGTTCTAATTTTTCACATATAAACAGCATCTACTCTATGCAGTTGTTAAAGCCCGATGTGAATAACCGAAAACAGCCGTTCGTATAATTGACTTCTAGTAAATTCTACTGGAATGTGGAAACGACTGTGTCTGTTCGATATGATCTCAAAGCTCCAACTTTTGCTTGCGGCCTCTTAAAGTAAAGTGCAGCTGACCGTAATCTAGACGTTTGGCCAAGTAGTAGCCTTCAACCCACTGAAGGTATCAGGTTTCGAACGAGTAGCATACGACATACTGAAACTGATCTACAAACGATCAATGGCACCTCTGAAAATCAACCACTAAGTGGCAGTCGTAAATCTCGACTGTGACACCCCGTCGATTTGCGGAAACTAATCAGTAGTGTGTGGTTGTGTGGCCGTTAAGTATCAGTGTGAACCACTGATGTATTGCTGTTTATTATGACGGTGATCACAAACGGCTATTGAAAAATGGTATACCTTCCCCCAGTTCTTTCACGTTTTAGACAAATTCGGTTTCTCTTATTATTGAAATAGAGGTGTGCCTCAGCAACGCCGACTAGTATACGTATGGCAAACCTGGAATTAAAAAGAACTTACAAGGGAAGAATTTATTTTGTTGGGATTAGGCGGTAACCAAAGTGCTAGTGTTGTGAGCCAAGAACGCGAATGGCACAAGGGTTATTTATTCGAGAAAGCAACACATGGGTTAAGCGCTTAGACAGGACCACAAACAAAAACACTCATTTGCATACAGTACTCGGCCCAGACCGTCTCGGTTGTCACAGACACAAGATGTAGCAAGGACCATTTTGTGCCATGCTGCATTTCGATGTTTCTCCTTTCTCCGCCAAACATTCCTTGATTGTGCGATTGTTTCGTTCCGTCAGTCAATTCGACTGAGGATGGTATGGCGTTGTGCGAATTTTCTTGATTCCCAAGCGTCCCAAACAATTCCGAAATTCTTCACTTTCGAAGCAGGGGCCTTGATCAGTCAATATGCTTCGCGGTATTCCATGATCTGCAACAATGTGTTCCATTACCGCCCTGCATACAGTGCTTGCACGCTGATCGGGTATAGCGACTGCTTCGATCCATCTTGTGAAATGTTCCGTCATCACTACGATTTCCGGAAGTGTTTACTGGGAAGGGACACATCACGTCCAGCGACCATAATTCCCCAATCTCACTGACCGGAATTGGTTGTGTAGGATACCGACTGGGGTAGTTGGAGCTCTTCAGCAGTTGGTATTGCCGGCACGCCAGTGCATAATTGTTAACGTCCTTCTTCATTCCCGGCCAGTATGCCCTTTGCCTTAGCATTTCATAAGTTCGAGGACATCCTGTAGGAGCCAACTGATGACATCCCTTGACAACTGTCGCTCTCAACTCCGCCAGTATGACAAACACGTTTACTTCCTCCCGAAGGTGGCGCGTTAAAATTCCTGCACTATTCAATCGCAAGTCCGACCTGTGCATTCCGAATGTTTTCATCTCCGGATTCCCCTCGTCTTCTGGCGGTTGTTCCTTCGATAGAAGGTGGCCAATATCTGCCCGGATTGGCGAATCCATTCTCTGCTCCACTTGTAACTTTCCAGGATCGTTCTCTAGTTCAGTACTGTTTATTCCGATCGCGTCCTTGTGAGATTTATCCATGAGCTGCGTTCGGGAAAGCAGATCGGGAACATAGTTCTCTCTACCAGCTACATGGCGAATTGTGAAGTCGTACTCCTGCAGTCGTAATGCCCAACGAGCCAGTTTCCCTCGGGGATCCTTCGCCGATTTAATCCACTCCAACAGCTTGTGATCCGTATCCACATGGAAACGTCGGCTGAGCCAATAAGGCCTCTATTTTTCCAATGCCCACACGATCGCCAAACACTCCTTCTCTGTCGTTGAGTAATTTCGTTCAGCAGAAGTTAATACTCGACTAGCATATTCCACAATACCGCCTTCCTGCTTCAGTACAGCTCCGATACCCACATCGCTCGCATCCGTCGCAACAACGAAGCTCTGTCCAGTCACCGGCAACTTCAGCGTCAACTGTCCTTCCTTCATCATTTGTTGGATCGCGACGAACGCTTGATTGGCCTTATCTGTCCAGCGAAATTGACAATCCTTCTTCAGACTTTCGTACAACGGGCTGGCCAATTCATTGAAGTTCTTGATGAAGCGGCTGTAGAACCCGACGCGACCGAAAAACCGTCGCAACGTTTTCTTCGATGTTGGCGTCTGAATGGCCTTGATCGCCAGCAGTTGCCAGCCGCATCAGTCAGTTGTTCCAACGTCATCGGATCCGCGATGAGAGCCACTCTGAGCTGATCACGGACTGTTGGTGGCATTCCCTCCATGAACTTGTCTGTCACCATGCGCTGCTCTGAGTCCTGGTCCAAATGTGGCAAGGCTCTTGACAACGCTACCCGCAGTGACACGGCATACACAAGAGCGTCGCTTCCTGGTTCGAGCCAGGCGCCCCTGATCCGCCGCATTGCCTCCTGGTAGTCGGCGGGGCTGCCGAACCTGGCGGTCAGCGCCTCCTTCGCGCCGTGTTCAGCACCGCTTCCGCCCTGCCCTTGAGCAGGGCGCTCCTTGATGGTGGGCGTTTGCATTTTGGTAATGTGAAAACTGAGAACTACTTTGGCCGCGTAAAAAACTCGTTTAACAGTGGAAACCAACCGACTTTTCAATAGTGAACAGACATCTTCGCCGGAATAAACGTTCGCTTCACTTTGCCGAGGCAATTGCTATTAAACGCCTGAAGCCACCATTGTGTGTGCAAAAGAAACTATTCATTAAATTAGCACTACCTTGGTAGTGCTAGTTAATTTCTTCTTTTCGTCATACCTGGACCGAATGTTGTCCGTAAGTCACAATTTCATGCCTATTTTGTGATTTATATTTCTGCAGTATGTACCTGATAAAATGCAGCGAAATCAGTTCCAACAAAGATCGTGCAAGTTCATTTTGGGGAAAGTTTGTTTCAGTTATTTTTGAAATAGTTAAATCATAATTTTGCACCATGATCAAAGCACATTTCTGCATTATCCTGATCAATATGGACAGCTGATGCAAAAATGTTACTCAACATCGGCTGATATGTTTCCTAGAGCTTTGTTTCGTCTTGATAACCACAATGTAAAGATCATCTAATTTGGATCGATGTAAGTCATTTGCATCATACGGAGCAAACAGGTTTAAGCTTGATAATGACGAATTATGTTGACCTGTTGACACAGTTATTTACTTATCGAAATGGGCCAAGTTAAAGACGTAACAATCTTCTTGCAAAAATTGTGTTTGGTCACCGACTGACCTCTCCAGGAATACACAGGCCTTAAATGAAAGTGCTTCTGATGGTGGTTGCGAATCGATAATTTCGCTTTATCAAACGCATGTGATATCAGTGGGTTCTCGGGTGATCAGGTCGTCGTGTATTTGTGTGCATCTGGCTGTTATGTTATTATTATGTTGGATCACAAATGGCCCGATTCACCCTATCGGATAGTAGCCGTGTGTAACTTGGTTTGGACGGACCATCGTGATGGAATCAGAACACGCTGCTAGGTAACGATTAAGAGAATGAAGTGCAAGTAATCTGACAAATGAACGACACATCCAGTTGACCTTTGTTTATGCGACCTGTCGTGAAAGTGTGGAGGGGACTATTAACAAGTTTGATGTAAATCATGTAGGTACGCAACAGGTTTCCCGTAAATCCACTCGGAATTTAATGGAAGTACCAGATATCACTGCACCAGGTGTTAAGTACATTGAGTATGCCGAAACAAGACCATTCAGTTCACATAATTCAAACGGATAAGGGAAGCGTTATAGTTTTAATGACCCGCACAGACTGAGAAAATGAAGCTCACTAGCATCTGGAATCGGAACCTTACGAAAAGATACAAAAAGCAGAGTCCGGCCTTAAAACAAAAGAAGTGGGTAAGCGATCAGTTACGTGTGAGTCCGTTCGAAGGCTAGTGAAAAGTGTTCATGACCAGCAAAGAACTGGTCGAGTGTACATATCACCAATTGGCTGTTCTGTTAGTGATGTTCTACGAACTGAAAACGAAAGCCTTCATAATAGAGTCCGTCGGCTCTCTTTGGAACGCAACATCATCATCATTATAGACAGCAATACATCAGTGATTCACACTTATGCTTAACTGCCACACAACCATGAGAGAAAAAAAGAAAAAAAACCTATGTGAGAATAGAGTTTAAAAAAAAGCAGTGGAGGAGAATAGACCTAACTACTAAAAATACCGACGTCTGTATTCAAACATACAACATCACGACGCCTACACCTTGCAAGCAAACAACCGAGCTGTAAGTGAAAGTAAGGCCTCATCAGCAAAAAACGCAGCAGATGGAAGTCCGCCCTAAACCGTACACTCAAACGTTATACGTAGCAACCATACCGGGTAGCTCGATTACAGGTGCTTCGACTATCAGAAACAAATGTGAACAAGTTTGCCTGTGATATTTATCTAAAATGGATATAAATTTGACAGCACCTACTGAAAAAGTCATATTTTATCTGGATAGATTTGTATGATAACGGCATTTTTGACAAATCAACAAGCTCTATCAGTATGCCCCAATTTGACGTCTACAAATCCCGAAGCTGATGGTTTGTGCGGGGAGTGTTCGAATGCAGACTATCAGGTCTTCATTCTTTGCTATCAAAAAATCTGCATAATCATTTATGCACTTGAGGATTTCAACTCCCAAGTGCCGTAGGATAATGTTGTACCACCGATGGGACAAATACACTAGATGAGTACCTTTGGCATCAGCTTGATGGCATGATGTGCATGATATAGAACATCACGTCAGAATGTGAAGTTTGAGTGAAGATGAATCAGTCGCAGTGAACAGATTTCGCCAGACAATACACTACTGGATTCTTTTTATTTAGGTGTACCACCACATCTGCAAACTTTGCAGAACCTCACACTGATCAATCGGTAGAGTGCAAAACGAAATCAAATCTACTGCTTCATTCCGTAAACACTAAGAGATTCTTCAGCGATGCACAACAACCAATTGGTAACATGACATAGCATTATCATCAAGCAGAACGGCACGATTCAGTATCAGTACAAACACACTAAGAACTGTCATGTACATTATAACGAGTTGACAATACGGCTACACATAACTTCACGTCACAGTCCATAAATGATGCGTGCTGAACTCGAACTCGGTTATTCGATGTGCAGTCGTCTGTTTGACGAGTAGCATACCAAGATAAAGAGATGCCACACTTCATTCATATTCCACCTTAAAAAGGATACAAAAGATTCGATGTATGCATATTGTGTGTAGACACGAGATGTTAGGTTACATCTTGTATTACATTACTAATAGATCAAATATAATTTGTTTGAAATGGACCATGAAATGTTCATAAGCAATCTGTATTCGTATTTTGGTGAGATTTCACCTGTGAATAGGGATCCTTCTCAGACCAGGTGACACAGTTATAATTTTAATTTATACTGGGGAAGGGAGGGGTAGAAACAATATTTGTTGCACACTACACACTAGAAGTTTCCTCGATATATTAAAACGACCGACATATGGACCAGTACACCTAATTAAGTGTGTCGGTCACATTCTTGTCTCAATCTTGAAGCGTTCACAGTATTTAGCAACTAACATGTTATCTGGTTCCCAGCCTCTGTACACTTGGTTTATTACCTCCTTGCTTTTGGATCAGACTACACAACGAATGATTTTATCTGTTTTGAAAATAGCTCAGAAGTTTTAACCGACTGATATGGTCTGAAACAGCTTTTGAATCAGATGTGAAACTCCACCGATATACACAGTTGCGGAGTTAGTTACATTTTACTCCCAAACGTTTTGTACAGTAAGTTTGCATACAATTGAGGATTGCTTTCCATAGTTATTACGCTTTTTTTACACAAATGCTGAAGTTGCTTGACTGTTTTATGATTGATCTACAAACATTTAATCATTCATCATGGCCTCCATTACTTTGCTGGTTGTCAATGAAACCAGCTGTTTGTAGTTATAGATGGGGAGCTTGATATACACATTTTCTTAAAAATGTCGAATTTCTACTTAATTTCGGCTTGATTATACCGATAGAACGTATTTTTGCTTCTAGTCAAATACTCATCAAAATAGAACGCATACAGTTTTCAGTAACGCAATAAGGTAACAAGAAAAAGAACGAATGGGAATATTCCAGTTCAGGTTTACAGTGCAGACACCTCGAATCTGTTGGTTAACTGTCGAGCTTTTCTGATAATCGTGTCAAAACAG
Organism: Paragonimus heterotremus; assembly: GCA_013368495.1. Classification (NCBI taxonomy): domain Eukaryota; kingdom Metazoa; phylum Platyhelminthes; class Trematoda; order Plagiorchiida; family Troglotrematidae; genus Paragonimus; species Paragonimus heterotremus. The sequence goes on along the minus strand of LUCH01000274.1, from coordinate 61,009 downwards.
TGATCCGTATAAAAAGAAACATTATTATTGGATTGTAAATACTTCCATAATCTGGGTGTTGTTTTTAAAAAAAGGGTGTGTAGTAATTTGCTCAAGTTGATTTACCAATGACAGACAGGCAACTGTCCAACAACTGGTGATACCAGCTGTTCTTCGTTGACTTCATGCTGCGATACATCGCATCGTTTCATGCCTTCATCGAACAATGAAACAATTATCTCTGTTACTGACAGACGTAAGCTGGCAAGTTTCTACGCTCGAAATCACATATGTTAGGTAAATTCACATGTGCATTAGCTGGTGTCTAAACGGGGGAAGTTGCTATCTGTATAATAGGAGTATATTAAAATAGCAGTAATGTCCCGTAGTAATGACTGAAGAAGTTAGTTTCATTGCGCTTGAATATAATACAATTAATCGATACTGTTTCACCCATTTTAGACTACTTCCTGTTTGCCTAACTCTAGGAGACGCTGTGACTTGGCGAAATGAAGATTGCGACCAGCTGTCTTAATCCCGGGCACTGGTGGCCCCAAATAGACTGAAGTGATGATGTACAGGTCTGGCCTATTCCATTTAAGCTGACTGGTTGTGGTTGTTTCGATTTCAGACAGCTGTTACCACTACTATTCAAAGAGTCTTAGTAGTACTTCTATTTACTTACTGTTGTATAAAGGGTGTCGACTATCGCCCTCAATCTGTTCACTTACACTTAGGTTGACTGGAATCGAACACAGGATGTCATAAATGCACACAGCAATAGCGGATAATCGAACAGAATCTATATCCCGTTTTTTGTTATACTGCAATAGCTAAGGAGAAGGGAATCGACTATAGACCATAATTACAAGATGAGATCTGAAATGCGTACTCATGACGAGGCCTCCAGATGCAAAGTCACTATACTTTTCCACCTGTTTGCTTTCTTTCTGGGAACGAGATTTTCTGGCACTTTAGTATATTAAAATACTCATTTTGGAATTCTGAAGTAAAGGCGTGAATATGATTGGTTTAGCTAGCACAAGAGGAAGGTCAGTCTTACTTAACAGATTTTGTATTGGTTACTTTATCCGAGGGAGAGACAAAACTTATTCAGTTCTGTGACTGGCATCTCAAAATCAGAACTGGGTTAGCAATCAAATTTAAAGATATAACGAAGTGTTCACATGTCAACTCTATATGGCTGATGGTTGTAGCGTTGATCAGTCATCAGCTAAACAGCTACGTCCAGTGTTTTCTAGTTTCCTATTATGATGTGATTTCTTACTTTGGTAGTGTACTTGGATATCTGTCAATACGGTTTACTTTATCCATTTTTGTTCTCTATTCAGACAAGCAATTAGTGAAAACCATCAAGATGGTCGTAGAACTTCGTCACCGACTAGGTCACAAACACGAAAGAGTTATGTTGAAACAACCTTTCGGAGACATGTTCATCCAGCTCACTCCAGTCAATCTCAGTCCGTTCGAGTAATGGCCACCCAACCGTTAACACAGCGTGGCAAGTGGAGTTATTCGAGTCCCCTAAGATTACAGTCGTACCAGTTTTCGGGACGAAAGATGCGATATTCAAATGCGCAAAAGATCTGTCATGGCAAACTGGACAAAAAAGGAGATTTGGAAGCGTTTCTTTTATCGAAGCCTCAGAGTGCAATGGTAATTTTCCTAAGTAATGTTTGGTAACATATATTACTGATAAACCAAACTTCAACTTAGTATCAAGCTGACTCCAACATATATCCACATAATAACAGATTATGGTTACGTCGTTCCCGTTTAGTAGCATCAGTTTCCACAGTTAAAGAATATCCGTGCGTAACCATAACTACAAATCGCTTATGTTATACCGTTTGCGGTTCCTCGTTGATACTCCGTATCCTGTGTAAACTTAAAAGACTAGAACCAGAAAGCCTATGAATGGATGTCTACGTGATTTAACTGGTCAATACTGGATATTCAGTCGATAGTTTAGCGTGAAGTTAGACCCATACTTCTTACAGTAAAAATAACTCATTGTATTTCAGTGGTAATTATTATGCCTCGAAAAAAAATACTCAGGATATAGGAGAAAAAGAGTTTCAACATAATAGTGTATGGGTTCATTTCTTGTGGACATACAGATTAAAACAAGCAGATTACGATGAACAAAGTCTCAGATGAGGATTAGAATCAATAAAAACCCTTAGCAAAGGATGCATCGAAAAATCCGAGGAAAGAAAGGGGGCAATGCGATCTGAACATCATTCGCAGTGTTCGCATTCAGACAGACTTTCCAGCCAACATCTTTCAAAAAGAAGCACTATACTTAAGTTGTGTTCTTGTTAAACTTCAACCATAATGCATAACTTTACCACAGCTGGGATGTGAACTCCGGTCATGTTACGGAAGTATAGTAAGCTATAATAGCACAGGTTTCTAAAAGGAACAACCAGTTCACCAAGCGATGAAGGTCGCTGGTTGTAGCAAATGAGAGCAAAGAGACAAACGTATAGTCGAGTTGGAATTCTTCTGTCTAAATCACTCGCCTGCACTTCATCGGCGGTGGACTGTGCGTACATTTCTACCCTAGTAATATAGTGAGGATTAATGATCACACTATACTATACTATTCTTCAACAGTCAAGCGGAGACATGATTTCAGTAGTTGCAATAACCAGGGCAAAAGGTATGAAGGAAAGTCAAAGTGCACTCCAGCAAGAAGTGATGTTTTCCACGCACGAATGTGGCACTGGCAATTGTGGAGTCCAAGGCTTGTTGTTATGTGCAGCTGGGTGCTTTCGTTTGAAGTAGTATTGTAGCATGTACACCCTGTCCCGATTTAATGAGTAAACAATCCTCATGCCACCTGCGTTCTTGGCTCACAACACTAGTCCGCAATTATCAAAGCACTCGTGACCTCGTTTGTCGCAGTACACATGATCGTGTCACCACAACCTGTGGCGCCTATAGATCCCTCACGAACAGTGGGCAACTACTGTTCGTCGAATAGTGGGATGTTCGTCCAGGTTGAGTTCTTCCGGGCTGTTCTGCTCAAGATTGTCTTCTCATGATCTAACAACGATGTGAAGACCCAGACAATTTACTTTAAAGAAGTGTAATACAAACGATTCCTAACATCCGTTTCCGGATTAGCCCGTACCAGCGGCCGAAACCGAAGATCGCCCCCAACATAACCATTACCGCAAGTGACTTACATTGCACCCCTTGTGGTTACAGTCACACATCCCATACCTAGGGTAAACCTGAAAGAATAAGACCATAAGGCGAGTATATGGATATCTGTGTTCCATTTGATCAGTGTTGAGTAACCAGAGCCAAGACTAGTATGGAAATGGGTCCGTCAGTTTTCGGAAACATGTCCGACCATCAAATACTCAAGATACGTCCTAAACATTGCAGACAGAAGAGACTCAGTTACCGCACATTCCGACAATACGACATTCAGGCTTGATTACCGCACAACAGAGTAGATAGGACGATTGAGTGGTAGACAAGCAGATTATTGTTCATCGGCAGGCTGCGGTTATTCCAAACATATCCTTAAAGACGTCCAAAAGCAGTGCTAACATTCCCCACACGAAGTCATAGCTCTCGGTCAGTGGACAGATCTGTTGACAAATTGCTATCCAAATGGCAGAACTCTGTGCGAATACCCATAGCGTCCTTGGCATAGATTTCAGGTGTGGATGCCGTACCTCCGACTGTTGAATGTTCATAGAAATGACTTGTCTCACCGTGCTGATATCTGAAGTAAATGTTGGTACTGTTGTTGTGAAAGCTGTGGTCAGTAGATGAATTTCTTCTTTGTAATGCGCAAATAACGTACTATCGTATGCAAACGACAGCATGCGGATTGTCGAACCACATAGTCGATTTGCGGCGCCAAAATGTCGAATGAATAGTAGGCAACTATCCGTGTGATATTCAACTTCACTACCGTCCTCCGTATTCTGAAGTATAAATATTCGTGGTGCAGAGGAGCGATTTTGACATTGAAGTAGCCGCAGGAAAAACACAAGAAGAAACATCGGAGAGCAACACTTCATGAAATGGTTCTCAGTATGTAAAGGAACGTAAAGCATTGGCGTCTGTGGCAACCGTGACGGTCGAACATCATGTCAACTGTATTACAACTCGCCCTAAATCTTCACCGCTTCTCGGGATCATTGGTTTTTCAAACTTCCGCGTTGAGTTGGTTGAGCGACACCTTGCCAGCACAGCTCAGCAGACTGTTATCCTCACAACTATCAGTGCGCTGCTGGCGACCCTTACCTTGCGTTTTAAACTAACTTGTAATGAGCTGACTGACTGTTCATGGCCAATTGAACACAGAGAGGAATCATTCACGGCACATGAACTATCAGATCGATCTGACTACAACAGAAGAAACCGAGTCGACTGGTTCGTGTGTAGACCATATCAAGGATAAAAGTCGACTTTTCTCAAAAAGCTCCTTGTTGCCTCTACTAGGCCCAATGAGTATGACATTCATTATTCCAACGCCGCAACTATCCCAAGCGACCTCTCTTCAGTTGTCACCTAGTTCTTTTTTGTGAGAATAATAACTAGGGTAGCATACCTGATGAATGCCTCTTTTCCAAAAGGAATTCTGTGATAACTTACACGCCTTGTACAATTCGAACCGGCTGAAAATTATGATGTCATCCATATTCGCTACAATCGGCTCAGTAGTTACATAATCATGCTTCAGTATGTAAAGGGAGTCCTTGCTGTATGTTCACGTTAGTGTTGTTCTGCTTCTAACATGGATAATATTCACTGTGGGTTACTTGGTCCCATAAATGCTCACCAGTTATTTGAGCATAAGTGGATCATCATGAGCTATCTAGACCGTTGTGATTCGCAACCAGTGTCTGGCACTGATTGTATCCACGAAAGTGTGTTATGTTTTACGTTCCAAGAGCGTCAAAACTTTAAGCATAACCAAACATCACGAATAGTCTATTACTCCATGACCGTGAGAGCTACTGACTGTGCCATGTCATGCATTTCTACAATGCAAGGTCACTGATACATTCTTCGGTATAACAATAGGTACATTTCACAGTAGCCGGGACTAGTCCAGAACTAGTGATTTTTGTCCGATGATAGTTCAGCTCCCGGTGTTGAAGATATTCCAGTTTAGACCGTTTGTCAATAATTTATTTGCATTATGTCTTTCGTTTGAGGGGAGGAGGCCTGTCGTCGATTGTTAGAGAAAACAATGTGTGACGTAAAATAAAAAAAAGTCTCGGCTTTAAATTCGCCTTCCATTTTTCCGGCCCACAAATACTTATGATATGTCTATGTAGTTCGGATCGATAGACGTCGACCATTACAGAGTCCCGCCATCAAGGTAGTGCACTTTGTTGCATGTGATTAGAACTAAACTTTCTCGAGATGGAATCCAACGAAAACCAAACCTTTCAGTCTTTAAATACAGTTCCAGCTTTTCGATTGGATGACTTCAATTGGAACCACATTTTCCTGCTATTCCGACACATCAGGACAGACATAACCAACCGCTATCTGTGCTAAACAATTCAGTCCGATCCGGTATGGCTATCCGCAAACGCATCGTCGCGATTCAGGTAAACAGAGCAATAATCTCACTGAATCCGGTCAACCTGATGCATGTTCCCCATCAGATTATTGGAAAGAATAGGAAAATCAATCATCACACTCATCTCTGGGCTAGCATTTCATGGCCTATCAGCAAAAATCGACCTATATCTCCTAGACATCACGTTCGGTATCTGCCTGTGTGCAACACTGTTGTGGTACTCCTTAACTGTTCCGAAAATCTACGCAGTGTGCACAACATACAGAACATTCTTTACTCTGGTCTAATCGATCGTGGAATGAACAGTCACAATCGGAATGAAACTGTACATTTCAACGTCCACACATTCAATCTCACTCACGCTTACAGGATGCTAGCTGGTGATGAACTCACCGATGATGTATCAATCACCGCTACAGAGCATTTTGTTCCAAGGTAAGTGTACACCTGGTTTTATCACATCCGATTACCTGTGCTTTTGGTCTGGTGATTCAACTGGCCTCGCTAAATTTCCATATCATTCTTCTCGTTTACTAGTATTCAAACTTGCAACAAGATATTTAGTTTGAAGCTACTCGGTTGATACCATACATGTGTTTAGGCATTCTTTCGTTGAATAGATTATTGTGTGAATAATTAATACTTGGTTTCGGAAGCACTTATTTGTCCTTTTGGAGTGTAGGACAAGCTTATATTACCTAGTAAGATCGTAGTGAGATGGCTGGTCGATTGTATGGATCACTCCCATTGATTAGTTTATTTCCACGTATACTTAACTTAATTTCTTAACGTAGCAGGAAAATCTCAATATCACTTCATACAGAACCTTGATGGAATGAGTCACTGAGGAATATGGTCCACAGTGGCTGGAAACTGTTTGGTCTCAATTACTGAACTGAAGATAGTTTGGTGCACAATTCCAGAGTTCGCAACACACCCTCCCAATTAATTCGATTCATCTACGCTTATAACCAGGGGGTTTAAAATGTCCCTCCTCCTTGAATTCACGGACCAAGTAAAACACATAGGTGAAAAATGTAAAACAGTGGTCGCCGAGATCACCCACAACATTCCATCAGACGGGCATGATCAGCATACAATGCACATGTAGATTTGTTCATCTCACAGTCGGTTACAATGTGCAACGCCCATGCGATGCATGTTCAACAAGATCAGAACACATCTGGTTTTCAGTACCCTTTGAACTATATGTAATGGTGATCATGGCAAACGAAATGAGTTATGACGAAAGATTGACACATGGTGTGCAGAATAGGAACAAAATTGGATGAAAGTATGAAATACTCACGAGAAAACTGGACGTCCGCTACTGACGCGCCTCACGAAGCACGACAGTTTCAAATGTCCCCACGAAAGTGATAAACCTACAATAACCATCACTGGAGAAAACTGGTACCTTTTGATTACTCGGAAATGAAAGATCTTTGTTTCTTACCTTATTCTGAATGAGGTTAATCACTTTTAGACATGTTTGCATACATCCCGACGACGCTTACGTAGCATGTAGATTCGGCCCAGGTGTCGAATACGTGTACCCCTTCTGACGTTCGGACTACACGTGATTTTCCAAATGTATTATCACCGATGATGCAGTTTTATTCTCAGGATGCAATACACGACGTGTCCAACGCTCATTTCCTCCCTGAAAGCGGTAGACCGGCGGTTCATCGAAATTGATTCTGTTCGGAGATCACCGCCACAGGAACAAAGTAAGAGAGCATCAAACCGCAGACATGTCTTGACAGGCTCAGTTTGTGTTCGCTATGTGCCAGTCTAATCGATGACAGAAAACAGTTTTTGCAATCGACTATGCATATTCTTACCCGTGTTTTCTGTGGTGTATGAATTCGAGGGAACTAATTCTTCAGCCCCATATGCACGTCCTCTGTGTGTTCATGTCAATGACAGGCAGATAACTGTTGCGATGATTCGGAGGATGTGATTATTTTAATTTTTATGCAGTACTGTTTCTCATTGACTCTCTTCTATTTGACCAGGGCTATTGGCCTCACGGTTTTGCTGGTAACGAACTCCTTAGACAAGTCTATCAAGAATGATGCAATCGACTTACGACATTGTGTAGTTGACTAATTAGTCCAATGGATAGGTATGTAAAGTGTGGTTGATCATGCACATGAATGGTCAGTAACAAAACCCTCATTCACTCTTCATTGGATGGAAGGTGTTCGAAGATCTTAAACGAATACGCCTAACACTTAAATCTGAAATAGGGGTTCTTTTCTTGCATCATCCGGAACATTATCTGATGTCACAATGTGTCAGAGGCACACCTCGGAATGACCAAATTCAGATCAGCACACACAGTTCCGCTGCCTTTCAATAGGTGTGATTCGTGTGTATCCAGAGCAGGGAAGTGGAACGTATTGTAAAACACGATCGGTCGAGCAAGTCTGGCAAGAAGTAGGATCTATATTGGATATGAATATGTTGAACTATAAATCGAAGCTATAATGTGAATAGGATCGACCGCGATCAAAAACGATCAATTGTTATTCACAGTGGTTGTGAGTACTTTTCAATTATTGTGACAATTTCTTGATTGTGTTGTTACTAACCCACATTTGTGAACAATACTTAAAATGTTAATTGTCTAGAGTTGATGCGTTCTGAAAAGAGTTAGATATCAACAGTACAACACTCAACCTGGGTATACCAAAGTAATACTTATTTACCATGATTATCTCAAATTTTGGAACTGACATGCTACGTAATATCTCAGATATTACGAATCAAATGCTGAACGATCAAACTCCAAAGTCAGTTTGGAACATTAAACATACTGAATAGTGATGCTTTATTGATTACTGTATGCAACATGAGATACCTTGGTGGTTTGAGTGTTTATATAACGAATCTACTGACATCCAGAGGTTGGTAGTAATATATGCTTCCTACCGGTCGGCTGATTTGATTTTCTGTCATGCACATTTTGACGGTCCATAATTGTACCAATCAGTTGGTTATGCCATGTGACGTAAGCGGGATGCAAAAATTACTCACCTTCTAATATAGTATATTCTATTTGCATTTGTACAATCAGATATCGAAACAGGTTATAGGTCTTATTTATTGTTCACCGTTTTATGATTCGAGTGGGTGATTAAAAACGGAAGATTATGATAAACACGGATACGTATGTTCAGAGTTATCAACAACTGACTGAGTGATGTTGAGACTACAACAGTGACGATGTATTCATTTAGTAGAGACAAGTGACAACCGAAAACTTAACCATCTTTTGTGAACAGACCAACACCGATTGTAGTGAAACAGAGAGAAGTTTCCATTAGTTAGAGTTAGTTCAGTAACTACGGAATATCAGTTCTGCTCTCGTCACGTATTATTGATCACAATGACTATAAACTAGACTGATAAACAATATTTTTTTTGAACAACATTAGAACACGAAAACTGGTAGATGCAAGCATTTCGTATTGACTCGTCAGTACCAAATTTACAATAACATGAAACGGTGTTTTTATATCGAACAGTTAGGGGTGGGTTGGGTGGATAGTCAATTGATGTGTTAGGAAAGGTTACTAAGTCCAGGGCAGGGTCAAGTTCACGAACAATTGTTTCTGAACACACAGGGCTGGTTTCAGTCGATTGATTGCGACAGCCTCAGCAAACCGCAAGAATCTTGAACTGGGATGACGCAATAAGATTCTGAATGCACAAGCCGGATCGATGACGTGACTAGTGGTCAGGATATGTCTTGCGATTGCGGACACTGGTTGTTTGCGTGGTTCAACAACATTGCTGTTTCAGCTGTTCAAATATACCCGGAGATTTCATCAAAAGTCAAAACGTGGCGAACAAGCTCGTTTTTGGTGTATCATCTTCAGGCCAAATACAACACAATAAATATGAAATTAGTTATCAAGTCAGGATTTTTGTGAAATTTAATACAGTGTGAATCTAACGTCATTTTGGGATTACGGACATGGTTACTGTGGTGCCGTGTCAAGTGTTGCAACCACGGCAGGCCATGGTAACTTCAGCGCTTGAACAAAAGACTTCTGCGCACACAGATTAGGACTGTCATGAGTACATATTCGTCTTACAGAGGAACTAGACTTGGTCATTTCTGTATTACACTCTAATGGTTACCCAAAAAGGTTCATTGAAAGACACAGTAGACCGAAACCACCATCCGAACCGGTGGTCACCGTAAGAAAGAAGAAGGTTCATACAGAATTACCTGCTGAAGGCTATTATAGTATGCATCAAACAACTCAAAAACTGATTAATTCGATTAAACGAACATTCAACACAGCCGAACTTTGTGTACTAGCTCAAACCCGAAAGTTGCCTGTGCCTTCAATTAAAGGAGATCAACCTGTCGGTACCGCCCCACACTGCATTTACCATTCTACATGTAACTGCAAAGAAAGTTATATAGGCAGAACCGAGAGATGTTTGATTTCCAGAGTGAAGGGACACCTGTCTAAATGGGTGCAGAACTCAGTATTACCGAAGAACAACAATGTTGTTGAACCACGCAAACAACCAGTGTCCGCAATCGCAAGACATATCCTGACCACTAGTCACGTCATCGATCCGGCTTGTGCATTCAGAATCTTATTGCGTCATCCCAGTTCAAGATTCTTGCGGTTTACTGAGGCTGTCGCAATCAATCGACTGAAACCAGCCCTGTGTGTTCAGAAACAATTGTTCGTGAACTTGACCCTGCTCTGGACTTAGTAACCTTTCCTAACACATCAATTGACTATCCACCCAACCCACCCCTAACTGTTCGATATAAAAACACCGTTTCATGTTATTGTAAATTTGGTACTGACGAGTCAATACGAAATGCTTGCATCTACCAGTTTTCGTGTTCTGACGGTGTTCTACAAACTTCTGAAGGGAACGAACTGTTTCAAATATTTTTTTAATGAAGCAAATTCGTTCAAGCGATCACGGTCACCAAACCATGTAACACCGCAGAGTACCCTCACCAGACGTGCTGGTTACCAAATGTGCACTTCGAAGAGCACAGCCTCGGATTATTCGGCAAGTCTAAAACCAATTCCAGCTATTCTCTGTCAACACATCGACGTCCAGTTTGTAAGACCGTTCCAACATACGAAAACACAATCTGCTCCCGCCTCCCAAGTCTACATTCAGTGTTTCAAATAGATAACCACTTGGACCGTGAGACTACCACTTCGCAATCACAAATGGAAGATAGTCTCATACAACGTGAAGCGGATGATGACGGGCTCTCCACTAGTACACAGGTGACTACGATATTCAGCGATTCTATTACTTCATCAATGTCGATCTCGTGTGCCCGATCACTGGGACCGGAACTTGATGCTGTTGGATACACACCGTTTCAGTTTATCAGTACTACAGATAGTGACTACGAACTGCTGTCCGATCATGATAAATATGTAATAAACGGATGGAATACAAATGAGGATTTGTTGGATCGAGCTTTGACCTCGGACCTGTTATTGGAACCAGTCCAGATTTTTGGCATCCGGTCTGCCCCTACTCGAATGCCCAAGCTGTCTGATTTGTTCGACCGACCAGGATCATGGGTTACCACCTCTTTTGGACATGGAGGTGGTCTGGGTTGTTCAGAAGATGAAGTAGAACCTTCTTCACAAAATCATGCAATTTGAAGGCCTATCCAAGGTCAGGTACGTATGAATAAGTTTTCTGTTCCGTGAAGTAGTTATCTTAGGACTAATTCTACATTCGTACATTGTTGATCAATTATTTCACTAAACCATTTCCATCAGTGTCATGATCAGCGTAGCTTATCAGTCACTTGAATATTCCTTCTGCACAAGAAAATTGTGTTCACTTGTGGGAAGCGTTCACTCGGAAATATGAACGGGTTCTCAAGACGTAGTCGAAAAAGTTTAGAAGCTCTGCTCTTGTAGTGATAACCAATGTATCGGTACACCCATGATAATTGTTAATTAGGGTATATACTATAGTGACTGAATAGTTTTTGACTTCGATGGGAAGCGTTGTATAACATATTTTACTAATATATCAAGAAACAATACATCTAGAAACCAATAAATGCGACTGTGCTTATTAATGGGAAGGCATCGTTTCACCACGCCTCAACGGCTCTACAGACCCTAAATAAAAGGTCTGAATGCTCCAGTAAAAAGTTATCAAGTTTCATGGAATCTGGATGGTGTGTATTTTTAACATGTGACTGCCAGTCTTCCCATACAACTCCGTGGATATGCTTCAAACAACAATAGGAATATGTCAAAATTGATGGACGAACAGATAGTTAGTCAAGCGATACATCGGTTCTAGGGTATTATTCAACAGCGATACGGTTGCAGATTTTTGATTAACTACGCGGTGAGGTTGAAAATGAAACGAATAATTGCTTTGTAGAATTAATTTCAGACCAACCACTCATTTATGCGTTCAATCACACTGTGTTCCTTGCTGATAGAATATCCTACATGAGGAAGAACTGACGCTCTATGCTCAGAAGTGTGCAAAAACATTAGTATGAAAAGTTGTCTGATACTATCGGTGTATACATCTTTGGTATGCCCGTAACGGTGCTTACGAGACGAATCCAATGGAAATCTATCAGTAAATTTAGCACAGGCGTTGAAATGGTTAGAAACATTATAGACATCCGGCAAATAAGAAAAGGAGTCCAATTGGAATAAAGAAATGATAAGTGGTAATGCATTCTTTCGAAAACTCTGGTGGATTTAACCTCAAACCGGAACGATGCAATTAAGTGTTTTAGGCGACAGACGCAAAAGGTACACGTCAAACTCTTGATGACACATCGATAACACGCTGTGATCAGCAGATCTGATTTCAACTTACAACTCATTTATTTAACAAATTTGGAATCTCGTATGATGGTTGATTTGTTAAAGTGGAATAACTAAAACAATTACTGAACTTCTATTCACATAAGGGGTGAATCCAGGTAAAAACCTTCTGTTCAGCTGAGTATAAGCTGACGGTTTTTCAACCATTCTGCCCTTTTGTTGGTTCATCCTGTAGAATTGCATTTTGAGCGCTCCTATTAATGATGTAAAACATAAGAGCATTGAAAGTGTATTTGTGTGCACAAACTGCATAGCAAGCTTTTAAAGTGAAACAAAAAAGCGAAAGGATTCGAACCTTGAAGAACGCTACAGTTATGTGGAGTACTGTATGATGTGTTGCCATTCAGTGCAGTGTGGAAGATGCCGTAAGATGTTGTCTTCAATTACTAGTAGGTTTAACATATATTGCCTAATTTTATGCACAAGTTTTATCATCATACTACCGTTCAATATCTCAAAAGCACTAATGGTTCAATAAGGGGTGGCATCAGATGCATTTTCGAACCGTTTGTGTGAACTCTGAGAAATTGCAATTGTATAAAAGGTACGTCAGTGTTTTAACAGAATAATATAGTATCCCTATGAATGTACCAATGTTCGTCGAGTATTGACTGACAACTTGAAATAGTATCACTATCTTAGGAGTTCCACGTTGCTGGATGGAAATGTTCCACTAAAAGTGGACGGTAAAATGTCACTTGTAGCCAAAATGACCACATCCACTGGTTACCGACTTCTTGGGACTTTTAGTAAAAACAACTAGTTTGTGAGCACTCATTTTTGGTGTTGATTTGTGATATCAGTTTCCTCAAACTTTCGTTGATAAACAAAGGTTGTCAGCAATGTAACGGTTGGATATATATACATATATTCCATAATGTTATCCAACCAAATCTGAATACACTGGACTGGTGGAACGAAGTGGGGTGAGATGAACCACGTTGACCGAATAAACACGAAATCTGGATAATCAGATTGAATTTCTAGGTTTCGTTAACCACTTTGTAGTTAAGTTAGAAGCTTTCATTGCATAACTGAGGAAATGAAAGTTGAACATAATCACGTCTTTACTAGACAAACTAAAAGCTTACTGACTCAATTTTAAGAACAAATCTTGTGCAAAAGCCTTGGGATTAATAGGAACTCGTGCTAACTGAAAGACAGAAAAAGAACCCGTCTATGAACACGGGTTGCCAACTGGACCCAGACAAAGAGGTTGCCATGTATTTAAAAAAAAGCCAACACAGAGTGAATGCTGAGAATCAGAGAACGTCTGAAAAACAAGCAAACTGCATACACCAAAGGACCCATAACTAAACAATTCACCAAGGTAGAAAAATGAGATTCTGTTGTTGTTGTTGTTGTTGTTGTTGTTGTTGTTGTTGTTGTTGTTGTTGTTGTTGTTGTTGTTGTTGTTGTTGTTGTTGTTGTTGT
>LUCH01000274.1:30994-47023 GCA_013368495.1 Paragonimus heterotremus | reverse complement strand
GTTGTTGTTGTTGTTGTGAGGCAAGAACGGATGATGGCAAAAAGGGTTGTTCGTTTGAGAAACTAACACAAGGGTTATATGCTTTAACACCACTTGAAACAAAAACACTCATTCGCACATAACACTAATCACGAAACTCCACGGTTTCCGTTGCCTAGTTCATGCACGAAAAACACCATTTCTTGTCAGAGTGCATTCTGATTTTCCTCCCTGTTTTTCTCTGCCGTCACTCAACTGCCTAAATACGTGCACCCGACTGGCTACTTAGCAGTTATGTGAGTAGCATAGTGTGGATGTTCAACCTCATTACAACGCTTTATAAATAGTTTTTAGGTTCAACAACAGCCTCAATTTTTCGATGGGCAGGTCGAATAAAAGTATTAGAGAACAAGATAACTAGTGGAACGAGTACACATGCATTCATAAACTGGTTGATGATGACTTCAAACATAGAACCTAATTAAATTCCTACAAATTCCTACTTGCGTGAAACCAGTCACCATTTAGTGAATATGCAAAATTATGGCTAATACTAGTTTGGACCCAAGATTGATCCTGTGGTTTCAATCTGTAATTGAACACAATCAGCTAAAATCTAGTGGTAGTGTATTTCCTCCAAAAAACACGTCAAACTGAAATTTGAAACTAATGAGCGGTAAGGAATGTGTGTTGCGTCAGTTCGGTGAGTGAATTCTGGATAATGAGGACGAAGGATAGCTCAAAAGATTGAACCCCGAGTTTGAAAACAGTGTATGCACCAGCTAGAATCGGTTCTATGAAATGATCGCAAAGGTGACATAAAATTAAAAGATTTGGGAGGGATTACAACATAGGGAACACTCAAACTCGTGGCGAGTAGAGATACTAAATTATTCAACCATGTAAACTGAAAACAAATGAAAAAATAATCTCCTAAGAATACGAGGTACCGTTGGATACCAACGTCATCTGGACAGATAACAATATTTTCCAGCTGGTGGTGCTGTAATCAAAAACCGGCGAACGAGTTGTTTCGCCATTGCTATCCAGGTACAACAGAACTGAGTAGACCGGACAGGTGAGTGTGTTAACAGTGGCAAGTTGATGTAGGTATATAAGGTTATTCTATGAAATTCAAAGCTCAAGCAGAATTTTCATGAAAGCAATCAACGGCGCTGTAAGAAGGCTGCCATTCTGATGAGACCTTACATTTATCTATGGCTCGATTTTTTGTTTGCAAATTATAGACACCTTGACGTTGAGTGTTCGAATATATAGGCGTAGTTATTTTTAGTAGTTAGGTCCATTACTGTTCACCTCCTATGGTGATGATGATGATGATGATGATGGTGATGATGATGATGATGATGATGATGATGATGATTATGGTGCGAAACGAGTGTTATTCTTTGGCACTGGCGTGAAACTGGCAGTTATCAAATAGTCGGCAAATTGACGCACCCGGTGGATATATTCGAGAATGGTTGAGTCAAATTTTTGACTTATTCATCGTGAATGACTAGTCGTAGTTCATCTGGCCTGCCCATCCTAACTGATATGAGTTGCGTCACTTCATCATGTACAAGTGTTGTGATGAGGACAAGCGATCGTCCCATACTACTCACACCACCGCTATTCAGTAATGGGGTGACAGCATGGATTTTGCCGTCAAAGTACCCGCAGGAAAAATACGGAAAGAAACATCACGCCAACACGACGGTGTAGTATGCCATGGAATAGTTCTTGCAATGCAGAAGAGGTGAGCGTTAGCGTCTGTGGCAGCCCGGACCTTTTGGGACAACTGCGATATACAGATGAGTGTTGGTATTTCTTGCCCTGTTTGATTAACTAACCCGTGTTAGTTTCCTAAGTAAACAACCATCGCGCCATCTGTGTTCTCGGCTCACAACACTGCGCATTTGATGAGAGGAGTGGCGTCAACTGAAGATTGAAATTCATGTACAAAGAATGGGGAACACCTAGTAAATCGCCGACACTACGGTCAAATTTCTTCAACACTGAAGGACGACTACAGTCCCTTCTGCCTAGTCTCTTTCGATTACCAGTGTAAATTATTTCATTTCCTAGAAGCTTTTTTATTTACCTGCATTTTCTTTCTTTCGGCAGAGTTGCGTGAGACAAGCGGATGAGAACCTATCAGCGCGAACAAAGTTGTAGTGCTTGAGCTCGTCAGACTAGCGGCAAGTTTTAAACTAATCCGAGACTATGGCAAGTCTCGACCCAGTGTAAATGGAGGATAGGAATATGTGAATCGAATTCTGGTTACAAACGCTTTTGTAGATAGTAATACATAAAGTGATCATCTAGGTGGTGTGACACTGTGTTGTGCAAATCACCGTACTATTTTGGGGTGTGTGGGTCGTCTAGGGAATTTCTGGTCAACGGCTGTCGAGCCATTCGTGTCAGAGTGGATATGACTACGCCAGTCTAACGGATAACCACAAAACCATAACGCACTGTGATCTTCAAACGGTTGTTCCGAGAGTTCAAATTACTAAAATTCCCTTTCGGGGTCAGTCGACTTCAAAGCAAAATCTGAACACCATAGATGGAAAGATACGGATGACTATATGAATTCCCATTCACTTAAACTGGTTTATTGAAGTCTATAGGATGATACAGTCTTTGGTTTGATTTATGATGAAATCGGAAAGTTAATATTGATGGCGAGCTTTGGCATAAATAGTGAGGGAAACTTAACAAGTGCGTGGTCAAACTCACCAATTGGTAACCGTGTGTTAACGAGTAGTCACAAGTAGTCACAAACGTTTTTGAGTCAATCCGAACGTTATTCACCCTCGGGGCGATCAGGCACTCTAAACACCACTCAACTGAATTTCGTCGGATGTTTAGAGGAGAGTGTGTGGTCATTCCTGATGTGGAATCATTGACGTAGTGGTCAGTGTGGTTTTCACCGAAACGTGAATCTGAATTCAGTTCACGATTGTGGTAGAAGTATACACTACTGACGAGCTCTAACAAGGAGAAAACTCAAGCCAAACGCCCCCTTCCAAAAAGGGACAGATGAGATAGTCCGTTTGGTTCCGTTATGCTCGTCGTCCTTACGTTTCGTGGCTACCTTGAACCACACTGCCTACTGAAGACTTTCAACAGGTCTATATGGTTGGTGGTATCCGTTTCAGATTAGCTTGTCACAACGACCGAAGGCAAAAAACACCTGTGCGTAACACCTACTACAAGGGGCATGCGCCACACCATTTATGGTTCCACCCACACACCACGTACCCAGTGTAAACTTGAAGGAATAAGATCGAACGGCGTGTGAGTGAGGCCTCTGTGTCCAGCCGGTCAATGCTGTTTAGTCAATTACCAGGCTAGCACGAGAATGAAATCCCTATCTCTCAGCAAGTAAACACAGAGAGAATCCAGTGGTAAGATCCAAATTGAGAGGAGAAATACTGAAAGTATAATGCAAGGAGTAGTTCAGTACAGAATTAGATGTTAGTGCACTCTAGAGAGGATATGGTTGGACTGGAAGAAAGCAGAACAAACACTCATCATACAGTACATCAACAAAGCTGAAGAAGAGGAAAGATAAGAGACCACAGACACCCAGGTTACTAAAAAGGGGAGCGGGTGAGTTGCTAAACGATGGTGATCTTTAGTCGATGCGAAGAACGAAAGGTGGATATAGCAGACGTAACCCAGCGTACGCGTTCTCTTGGCCGACGATGTACTATGACTACGTTGGCGATCCACTAATCCCAAACGGCCAGCACATTCACGGCCGAACACATCGTAAGACCACATAGTCCTATCATCACGATCTATGGCACCGATGGTTCCACTACTTACCCGAGCGCTTCCGTTCTCGGACACGCGACCATTGCTCAGTGAACTCCCGCAAGCCCGTCCGGAGCACATTTCTCCAGACCGTCCGGTTCAACCCTAAATATTATCAACATCTAAAATCTATGGTACAACGTGAAAGACTTACTCCATAACATCCTGATATCTCCGCTTTTGACCACCAGGATTCCACTTACCTGATTTCGCCTGCCCGTACAACAGCTGCTTTGCAATACTGTCATCATCCATCCGATGGACGTGACCTAGCCAACGAAACTGATTCAGCATCAGCACGGTTTTCATTCCAACCATGTCCGACCACCGAACACCCAAGATGCGTCTTAGACATTGCAAATGAGAGCGATTCAGACAGCGCAAGTTCCGCTGGTACACTATCCTAGTTTTATTACCAAACAACAGTATAGATAGCACCATTGAACGGTAGACAAACAGCTTAGTGCTCGACTTCAGGCTGTGGATCTTCCAGACACGTCTTTCAAGATATCCGAAAGCATCACTAGCCTTTGCCACACAAACTCATAACTCGCGATCCTCAGACAAATCTTTCGACCTATTGCTAATCAAGTAGTAGAAGTCTGTGCAGCCATCAACAACATCTCCATTGACGCGAATTTCAGATGCATGTGCAGGACAAATACTTCTGCCCGGTAAAGTCTAAAAGAAAGTAACTGACCCATTTGTGTTGATGTCTACTCTTCATTTGGATGCTAGGGATGTGAAAGCCGTCACCAGGCTGTGCAGTTCCTCCTCATTGTGTGCGAACAGCGTGCTGTCATCTGAGAACAGAAGCATGCGCATCGTTGATGTATGTAACCGGGTTTGAGTGCCGAAACGTCGAATATTCAGTAGGCGCCCATCCGTCCGGTACTCCAACTCAACACCATCCTACCCAGAATCCTGGAAAATAACTGTTAGCACGACAGTCAAATATAACCCAAATGTGGCTGGAGCTAGGATACAGCCCTGCTTCACGCCAGTGACAGTGTCAAAATCATCTCAAGCCGATCCACAAGATTACACCTCCGCTCTCATGCCCACATGCAACAATCTAATCAAATTGACGAACTTAGCTGGGCAACCAAACTTACCAAGCACCGTCCACAACGTCTAGCTTTCTACGGAATCAAAGGCCTTGGTGAAATTCACGAAGTGGGCACACAGAATCTGGTTGCGTTCCCCACATTTCTGTTGAATCTGTCGAACAACAAACACCAGGTCGACCGTGCTGCGATTAGCCCGGAACCTACACTGCTCCTCGGGAACATTGACCTCCAAAACGTCCGTATTCAGTCGTTTCAGAAGGATTCTTGCAAGATCTTTGCCTGCGCGGTTCATCGGATTAATGACCCGATAGCTGACGGAGCACTGCTTGCTACCCCTACCTTCAAACAAAGGTACGATAAGCACACCTTCGAAATCTTGTGGCATTCCTTCCAGCTTCCAGATGGTGTGAACCAGCTGAATCAAAGTGCTTCCCAGCGCCGGCCCGTCATTCTTCAGGAACTCACCTGGCAGTCCACCTTCACCTGCAGCCTGTTCGTTGCGAAGTTGACCAATCACTCTCTGCAACTCTAGTAAATCCGGGGCAAGAGCAGAGGAATGTTTGATGGCCTGTTGTGGCAGGCTGTACAAGGTCACTCAACCAATGGTAGTCGGACGGTTTAGTAGACTACCAAATTGTTTGCATTAGACCTTTATGATGTCTTTTGGCTGGGTTCACAAACAGCAGGTGTCCACGTCGACCAGTACTTTGGTGGACTGGACGAAAGGTCCGAAATTTGCCCTAAGTGAATCGTAGAACTCCTTTTGTTATCGATGATTGGTGCAGCCCTGCATCCGCTTACCTTGCTTCCTCCATCATTCATCCTTGATTCCGCGAACACGTTCAATCAATTGACGGCGTGCACTCCGGAATGTCGCTTTCTTGTCTTCATTGTCCAGGTCCACTTGTAAGACACACATCTCACCAGAAGACGATTAGCATCGCTCACTCTTATCATTGCAGGCAGTCATTCTGTTCACAAAGTTTCCCCACGAAGGTTGTATTTTCCAAGAAGCACCGCCCATTTTTGGTGAAACGTTTCAGAACTCCAGTACATTCGGTTGTTTCGATGGAGTCAAACTGAAGTATATATGAGTAAAGCAAAACAACCTTTTTCCGTGACGAATTTGAACCGAGAAGTCAGAAACAGTTTTCTACACGATATATTTTTTGAGCACATTCCGTTGCATCTCATCAGGTACATACACAACTATGAGAAGTCTCGTTGGAGCGGCGCAGTTTCAAGAAACCTACAAACGCATTAGTTCACACTGACAAGTTTACACAGTTTGATAGCTGCGAACATTCTCTCGCTACTCAGTCAGAGTGGGGCGTAGCGTAAGACATTTAACAGGACAACTAGTTACCGATTCAGGCAACGGGCCCGGTGAAGGATTGATCATGATGCGATCGCCAAACTTACTGCCTGTATCCTAGGTTTGCAACTCAAACCATGCGTCCGGCTACAGTTCGGCGGTTTGACCGATCCCGGTTAACCGGTGAGGTACAGTCAAAATTGGGACCGTCCCAGTCGGTGCCTACACACTTGCAATCTATGAAGTGCGTGTAATTGGTTTATGAATTAGTGGAAACCTGAGGTAATGTTAAACAAAGCAAGTCATTCCATCCGTGAATATACCAGCAGCAGCAGCAGCAACAACAACAACAACAACAACAACAACAACAACAACAACAACAGCAATTATGGAAAGGAGTAAACGTATATCTGTCAAAGCAAATTTGGTAGAGACGGTTTATTACAAACAAACAAGTGGAGGTGTAATTCTTTGAATGTTCTGGGGCTAAACTGCATCTGAATTTTGCAGACTAAATGTCTGTGATACAACAGGGTTGTGGTGATAGTTTGAAGGTCAAGTTGCACTTTGTAAAGCATCGAAAATTGCGGTGTCCTCGATCAAACAGATAAATCACTTTTATATGTGGCGATATCGCTGATGGCTTATTTTTTGTATATTAACAGTTAGAACCGTTTGCTGTCGTTTTAAAGGCCAACAAACCAAAGGTGATTGTATCTGTTTCTATGGTAGTATGCAGACCTCAACCACAGTTGCCCCCTTCGTTTTTTCACGCCACCTCACACGGTCGATCTGTTATCAAACTCGTTGCCTGAATCTACAGCTTTTGCGTTCTGGTGCCTGTTTGTGTGAGACCATGGTTGTACGAGTTAACGAGTGCGTGTTTGCAATAGTCGAATCACAGAAGCTTGTCGACCTGTATGACGGCAGGTTTTGATGTTCCGTATGAGTGTGTCAATGTAGCATGAATGACAGTGGTTGGCGGGAACGAGTAGTTGTTCCTGTGAATGTCTAGGGATGAATATCGTTTCTGCCGGAAAAATTAAGGAACAACTGGCCGTTATGCGTCGGGTTGATCAGGAGATCAAAGTACAGCTACGTTAACTCATTGGAACAATGACAATCACCATACACCACTAAAAGCTTGGGGTGTATAGGAGTAATCGACAACTTGCTCAGTTTATTGGTGGGATTTACTCAGGCTATTTGTGGTTATTATGGGTCATTTCTATCAGTGGCGCATCATTCCCATTTATCTGTTCTCTTACACATAGATTTTGTGTAAACCGTGCACGCTAATACGACAGCCATCAGCGACAAAATAATACTCGGAATTAGATAGTTCGACTAGATCTAGGGGTCCCTTTTATTTCAGGTCTTCTATTTAAGTCACAGGGAAATTACCTTTGATTAATTGCAACAACTAGCTGAACACGAAGTTATAGTCTCATTGGTATCAAAGAAAATTCACAAGCTGTTACTAGTTGACATTAATAACACACGTATCGTCACAGACCTTAATCTGGGAGTTCCAGTAGGGGACAAATAACTTAGCGAATTACGGAAGATATGACACACGAGACTGTTTTTCCAGTCATGATGTTGTACCCTGAAACGACGTTAGACTGCCCACTGGCAGGTAGCGGTTTGTGTCAGGGTTTTGGTAGACCGTTACTCGAATAGTTTTTCACCACACACAACACAAAACCTCGGGAGTTCAGTATCATTATCGAAATATGCAATCAGCATGCCATTGTACTTGGTTACTCGACACCGTGTGTACCTACGGTCGACCTCTGGAACGTTGAATAAGTTGGTTCATCGCAGTCAAGACAGCACATGATTGACCTTGCGACGCCAGACACGCCTCTCGTGATAGCATCTTGTTAAACTGCAAACAGCACTAGAGTGGTGAGGGTCGAATGGGCTGGAGGTAATGTAACAAAAAGTCTTCCAATAAAACACCATCTTTATTGTCCAACTCCTTGGTTGCCATGCCACACATGCGCTCGCAATTATGAACAGGAATTCCAGTCCACTAAACAGCGACGGTTTCCATTCCCACTTGGTGGGCACCTCTACCTGGTTTGTTGTGGCTGACGCCTTCTATCGGGGTCATTTTTGCCAGCCATTTCTCGTCCGTTGGTCCGATTTCGTTGAACGATAGCTCGTTCTGTCGCCCATGTTGTCTGCAATCCATTCTCTGTAGACTTTTAGACACCTCTTACCGCCGCGCCGAGATAGTCGGTCGAGTGTTGGAATAACCGCGCTTCTGATTTGGTTACACATCACACTAGCACTGAGAAAGGCCGATCAAAATGTTCATTTTAGTTAGCAATACATGGTGACCGAAATAGTCTTCCACAAAAAGCGTATTAAATGGCCACTGTACCACCTGTTATTCTTATATGAGTATGAATAAAATCCGTTGGCGAAAAGTGTAGAGCTGGCGTCAGCAACAGCTATCAACCGAAGATAGTTTATGTGCCATTCAGAAGTGAGAGGTGGTTTGTGGTGAACGTCATCAGACACCACATCAACAATTCAGTGGCTGATATCGGTACTTAGTTGGAAAGAAAAGTAAACTCTAGTGTAAAAATTAAAGCAGAGCAGGAAATGGGGCTTAACGTCCGAAACTCCTATGCTAAGACTCAACCACATAGCGACTGTCACTACCTCCCATCACTACAAGTCTCTACCGTACAGACAACATTGAAGCCGCTGAACTCAAATGGGTGTCATATTCTGTGTCATCTTCAGACAGAGACTATGAAGAGTCGAATGACCACATTACACGCGACAGTGCTTTACAGCCAGAAACTTATTGGCACCGTGATCGTAAAGGAAGATTGAGCTAGAAAGTTGTTTATTGCCAGATACCCGTTGCAAGATACGTGAAACTGCGTGACAACTGATGTGTCTCAGCATTCGCAGCCGGTCGTGCAACATTCCAGGTTTCTTCCCTTCTGTTGGGTGGTAGTGGGACACCTTGGATTAACTGCTTCACTAAACAACTGCGCAACAAGCATGTTAAAAATTATTTTGCATGGCAATACTTGCTACCGGACATGCACTGTTAGATTATTTGTTGCTGCTTTCGTGTGAAACGTATGCACTTTTCTGACTGGCTCTTCCATTACCCTATCTTCCCGACATTGAAGATGGCCATTAATTTCAACACGATCAAATCGTTTCAATCCGTGTTATACTACTACTACTACTACTACTACTACTCCTTAGCGACATTGAGTAGTATACAGCAAAGGTAATTATTTTTGCAGTTCTTCACCAAGACAGTTGTTCACTCCACTCTCTACGCCGAATGACTGGGATACCGACAAAGATTGCTCGTGTTGATGGACGATTAATCAACAGCCTCAGTAATTGATCCGTTTGTGTAAGCCTGTGTATTTTTACACACTGAGTGACCAAAATAATATCATCACTGAGAAGTGGTAGAGCGGCTCAATGTGCATGACCACGTGAGTCACTGGGAAGCATTTTGAAAGTTGGGGTTTTAGAGTACATCCCGAGGCACTCGGGTGAAACTGATGGTGTTGGGTGTAAATTGATAGTCAGACAACCCAGAGCATACCATCAAATTTACAAACCATGTGAACTGGATCATAATGGTGTGATAGACGATGAACAAATGAATGGAGAGTGTATTAGAAATCTGTTTTCAAAACACAATTCACAAGACCTACGGACCAGCCTCTTTCGATGATCCCGTTCAAAGTACGTCGATATGTTGCCACAGAAAGTTCCTGTACGATTTTACGATCAGTCTGAGTCACCAATTTGATCACCACTCAGTGATATCCGAGTCTCAGTTAGGAGAGTCAGGGTCATAGCTCCAATAATTCTTGTCTCTTTGCCGGAACAGAGTTCGAAAAACTCACTTTTTGTTTGATGAAACTCGTTTCACAATTGGAATTGCTCTTCTATGTATAGAAGGGAGGCAGTTTTTACGGACTGGTTTAGTTGTGGTACCTACAAACAAGCGATAGAAACCAGAAGAAAGACCATCATTTAAGCAACTGCCGAAAGATTGAACCGATGGTATAAACCTCTTTCCACGAGCTTTGTGATAAGGATCGTACAGACCTGACGAAAAACAATTTGGACGAATGCGCAAAAAGTGGTTTATTTGTGAATCCGTCCGTAGTGATGATCTATTCCAAGCTTATTTGTAGGAAAGAGAGATATTCCGCACTATGCATTCCCAATGTCGCCATTAAAACCTAAAAATAATTGTTCTGTAGATCTCATCCAACAAATACGTAAGCCTAGATCCGATCTGTGAATGAACGACAATACAGGCATAAGGTCCACCCTCTAGGAGAATTGACGGAGAACCGTACACCGCTCATACAGGTGTGTGATTGAAAATTTTCACAGACAATGATCGGAGCCTAACAACAATCCGTTTGATATCCTCGGAGAATCATCAAGATGAAAGTTATACCAGGTAAAGCCTACAAAATCAATAAAAACAGATATTCGAATGCTAACGATGTACTCTCGCGCTATCATTCCATCAACACCTAACAGATGACATTTACCTCATCCTTTTCCAATCATAAGCCCTGTTTTTTGTGGTACACTATACCTTTTTGCTACTTATTTCATGTTTCGTACGTTGTTTTCAATATCCCTGGCTGTTGCGATTGGTTCCTGTGACGGGGGCTGATTGGACGATCATGGCTTTCACCCCCTTGTATGACGAGAATGCCATTGGCTAGGGCTGTGCATCAGTTCAAGCACTTCTCCACCCCCCACAATAAACCGGATGTCTAAGTGTGCAAGAATCCGCACGAACGTGAACATAGGAAACACATAGGCTCACGCGCTAGAGCCGGGCTAGCGAGTGGTTCTTAAGACTAATCCGGAAGGCACTGCGAACCAGTGAGTACAGAGCGATTCAATGAACTCACCGAGATGTCAGTCTGTCACCTGATTGGCCGAACTGAGAACGCAACGACCAAACGGATGGACTCAGTGGTTCAGGGGTTCACTTTCAGTCTTATGTCAACAACACGCACTGTAAATAACCGATCCATTGAACCATGACTTGTAGAGATAAAACTTAGTTTACAATCTGGTTGACTGTATCTTCTGAGTACTTCCATTTATATCTGTACAAATAAAGCCGTAATCGTATTTACGTACTAGACAATCTCGAACAAGCCCAACATTCCTTTACCGGTACAATTTAGACAGGTAACTGCAATCTTCACTGATTTAGCTGTCCTCGAAATTGTTACAGTTTCTATCGTTTAAAATTTGTGAGTATACTTAACCGTTTTAATTCTGTTTCATTATAGACCCTCACCACGTCGGCTACCTGCAACAATACGAAATTACCTGCCGAACGAAAACGCATTCGATTGCGAACATGTTTCTCTTCCCTCTCTCTCTCTCAATTGATTTCAAACTGTTTATCAAGTTCCTTTCACACAAACCTACTGACACTCACGGACGCACACATACACACGCACGCGCAGTCCATGAACAACCCCTATTCACAGCTTGTGTTGATTGCATTTTGATTCACATGACCACCATTAATTACGCCTATACACGCTTTCTGTTTGCCTTAGTTCGAAAGGAAATACACGCAAATGCTTAGAATCGAGGGATTTCTCCTTCACCTGTCGGCTTAACGATATGTTGGTACTGTTGAATAAGATTCTGTAACAACTCATCCTCAGGATTTTTCAACAAAAGTTAGTTTATCTCATAGGCGCTCCATCCCGGTATAGCTCATTCCGAAAACAATTAAATCCTGAACAATTCATCTCGAGACTATTCCTCTCGAGAAACTCCTCCTCAAGGACAATACTGTCCGACATAATTCATCCGGAGATTTGCAATGGCTATGAAACAATTTGGAATTTAATCACGGTTGTGAACCACGCACATCAACGAAGACCTTTCTCAACATTGTCTCAGTAACATTGCTTAACACTAAAACGAACGGGAGATATTGACCGCTAGAACAACCAGAAGAGTCATACATGGCTTATTTTACATATAAGCGTTTCTCCAATCCATGATTTGAGGCCAAATGTTCAAACAGTTGTTATTCGGTCTACAAACACCGAGCTCGTGAGAAGCTATCCAATGGTTAATCGCTCGAAAGTTAGGGATAGACACCTATTTCTAGAAACAAACAGTAAGCAACCTGTGTAAACGAATTTATTGTTAATCACACGTTGTGATGAACTGGATAAAGACTCTGCTAAGCGAAAATAAAACTACTCTCCGAGCTCATTTACAGCCACGTATAATTTAACAGTTTGGGGAGGTAGAAATGAATGTGAATTATGTCCACAACCTAGGTGAACTTACCAATGAGTCTGACCTCAACGTTGTTACCCCTCTTCTGTGGCTTCACAAAAATTGCAAGTAATGCTCACACAATTCTGTAACTAGGTCGGATACACAGCTCTTCTCGTTAACTCTAAGATTCAACCTTCTTTTACGAAATGCAAATCAAGTAAATTTTCCTAAACATCCGCCGTCCAGATGCAAAATAGTTGCTGTACATGCGCAAAATAATGTCAACACTGTTGATTCCATATATGTTTTCAGTTCATAATAAAACAGTCTTTGGACTTCTTACCAGATTGGTTAATTTGTGCACTTTGATGCAAAAGTAAAGGTGGAGTAACAGAATTCCTATCCTTCGCTTAATATCTTGTAACAAATTCACCATCCAACCTGTTCCGACGGGAGGATGAATTTTCGTAATGAACGGGGAGTGCCGTTTTTGCTTCTACCGGGACCCATTTGCAGTTCACACGTGTGGTCTGAACAAGCGTTGTTTATCGTTTTCTGAGCATATGTGTTTAGGTCGAACTGGTGAAAATTTATCAATCGTAACCTTATATGCTCTACCGAAGAATTCTTCTGTTAGAAACGATACCCCGTCTACCGCTAAGGCTGCTCGGCTAACCGATTCCGAGTTTCGAAACAGTGGCCGTGTTGGCGTCTGCTCAGTTGCTCATATCGATATCTTAAGAGGTACTGAATGGAGCGAATAATGAATCAGTGAATCATGCTTGTAGGCAAATTATCACGTGAACTCTTTTCCTCTCGATCGTCCCTTATGCAACCACTTTGAATTACCAGGTTTTATTCACCTATGGCGAACAAAGCAAACTGTTGCTTTGGTGTTGACGTCACGTTTATCTCATCTCATGACGTGCGTTCATTACGGTTAAGGCCTGAATCACTTGAGACTCTTCAGTTGTTCCGTGAGGTAAACAAATCCAACCATCTTTATCAATAGGTCAATTTAGACGATTTCTCCCCAAAATCGGGGAGGTGTAGAATTTGTATAAATAGGAAACGTCAGAAGTAAAACGGTTACGTGAACCAGAAATTGAAAAGTAGTCCAAAATGACCTGTTGGTAATTCCCGTGCTAATAAAGTACACGACAGAAGGCGTGGTTTTATGATCTTAAATCTGGGTTTACTGTACTTTTCGTATCGCTAACATTTTCCACCATTATGCACATCGACCTTCAAATGGATTCCAGAAGATGATCATTCATACAAATACACCTAAAGCAAACACCACTAACGTCCTTGGAATTCCCGCTCAGAGATATTATTCCATTCGTTTAAAAGGTCAATATTTGTCTGAGGTCATGTCAGGGCCTCATTTTGTCAGTGTCCCTCCACTTTGAGCGAGCAGAATAGACATAGACGAACAACCGAAAACATTCCTCATTTTGGGATAAAATGTGATAACAAAGAACTCCACCGGAAGTGCGACAGGTTGTTTTACCTAGTCGAGCTCGTGTGAGTACAAAAGCTTAACTGGGCATCCAAGAAATCAGGTAGACAATCACGATAGGCGTCTAATTGTTTACATCAAGAAAGGTACAACAAGGTGAGTGGGCAACATATTGAAAATCACAATACCTACTGTGTTCATCCGTTTGGAAGAAGCAAACGTCTATTGTGAAAGGTACCACCGTAACATGAAAAGTTACAGTAACATTAAAAAAAGACTTGATATCATCGAATCAGTTTATTCTGAGCAAAATACTAATCCCCTCGATCTCCATTCTGATAAAGTACGGGAGTCCTCTCTTTTCTTGTGATAACAGTCAAATAGCCAAAAAAGTCATTGGTTTACGGTACATTCGTACACCTTAAATTTCCGTGTAGGTTTCCTGTTTGGGCTTGCAACGATTCAGTTGCCATGACATTTCCACTCCATACCCAACTATATTCGCTGTATGTGCTTTTTCATCTTATCGATCAGTCTGTGTTTTGCGCTTTGACCGTAAATAAATGCATCATGACCCACGATATTGCCATTCGCCCTTCGAAGTAGGTGGAGTCACAGCCGGGACCAACACCTTTCACACTGGACTTCCAGAAGGCAGAGCTGTATTTGGGCCTAACGACCCTGATGAAGAAACTGTCAGTACCGCGTTCACTGTAAGTAATGCTTAGAGCGAAAATGAAACAACATGGCTTGTATTGTGCTCACTAAGCTCAATCACAACAAGCTTCATGTCGTTTTAGCTTTCGTTTGATCTCAACATATCGGATCAAGCCTAAAGCGCTTACACTAAGCATCCCAACGACTGCGAAATTCCCGATGAATACTCATATATCTCAGAGATACCTAGATTGGTTGACCTACATTCACTTTTATCTTAAAGGTCACGTGTCTGGGTACGCGCAACCCATCATTTTTCTCATGAGAGGTATAATGCCTGTCACCCGTGTATTTCTGGACCACTCAGGACTAGTAATTCCGTAGAGTGTTGGCGTCATTGGTTTGAATGCTGCAACAACATGTGAGCATCCCTGTACCTAGAAGCTCAATAAGATACTGAAAAGTATAAGCATTTCCTTGCTACACTGAAGTTAATGCATAACGCTATCCAAGATAAAGAGTCCACACAGAGGGAGAATTATCGAGATCTTGAGAGACACTCCCATTTTGGTTATTGTTGTATCCCGTATCTCAACAGACAGTAATAGTTCGCGTATTGCAACGAGTAGACTTTGCAGTTATTGCATCACAAATGTAGAA
The DNA here is from genome assembly GCA_013368495.1 of Paragonimus heterotremus. Taxonomy (NCBI): domain Eukaryota; kingdom Metazoa; phylum Platyhelminthes; class Trematoda; order Plagiorchiida; family Troglotrematidae; genus Paragonimus; species Paragonimus heterotremus. The sequence continues at coordinate 31,770 of LUCH01000274.1, read as the reverse complement.
CAGAGATATAGTTAGACGGCAATATTGAGTTGTATCAAAGAAAGCGAGTGTACCGTAAAAACTGTAGACAGTAGCAAGTAGACACGAATGTACGACGAGACGGTAAGCTGCACAATATCCACATGCCGACGTAATTAGGCCAAAGCTCATCCGCCCAATCAGGAAAGTCACATGACACAATCCATTCAGACGAGGTCAAAGGCTTGGTTGCGGACGCACTGGCATGCCGTGACTGGTGAGTCATGCAAACGGGCCTGCCATACAGACAAGACCTATCTACCACGCATGTCGTAACTTCCATTCCGCATGTGAATTGATTGTCTGACGTTGTCTTCGATCTTTGGTGTACAGTCTAGGCTGACTTAGGCCCGGGCAGAATTACCCATGGGATGAAATGCCTCGAGATGGATTGTGTCCAGAACGGGTTGGTAATAACGTATCCGTCGGGATGCTGGGATGGTCACCATTAGGACGAAGGGTAAGGTAATATTTATAAAACTACGACAATGGTTGTTCTGACTAGTGTGTGAAAGCACACCGGATGTGGCAGCGAACTAAACACACACCTTAAGTTATGATACAACTACGGACACAGACTGTGTACATTGTTTATCTTGCGGCTATTCGGTACCGTCAACAGATTGTGAGGCTTTCGCTTGTATTACGGAAAGTTTGTTAATCATATACACGTACGCTGTCCAAAGTTCGTAATGTTTTTTTCTTTCTTCTTCTTCTTCTTCTTCAAAGATTGGATTCAAAAGTTGACATTTTACCCT
>LUCH01000274.1:0-19784 GCA_013368495.1 Paragonimus heterotremus | reverse complement strand
GAAACAAAACAAAAATCCATACAGATCAAGTGGAATTGGTGAGACAGGGTTAAGTAGGAAAAGACAGACGGAGGAAGCAGCCAGAAATTTTTCATCTCAGAACAGACGCAACGAAGTATTAGATTCATTGGAAATGTACTGCCTAGAGTAGGCGAATAGCCCTCAAATCAATGGTTTATTGTTAGGAAGGTGATCGGAAAAATTAATAAGGTTTCAGAATGAACGGACAGGGAAAACTAGAAAGATGAATGATTTGAAATAAGAACAGAAAATCTGCCGAATTCTATTTAGCAGGGTACAAGTATGTCTGAGCAGGCAACAAGGAAACGAGCGACAACGATGAGGGTTGCTAACAGCTTTAATTCACCCGGTAGATTTCAGCATTCAGCTTGCCTCAAGTAGTTCCAGTATGTGTATGCGCTTGAGTCCGTTTACTGATGGTGCTATGTCTACAGATTCGGGTAAATCCTCCCAAATTGGACAATGAATTCAGGTTACTTGTCGGCTGAAGATTCGTCCGACGCAGTAGCCTCGGCGTGAAACCAGTGGAATGATAAATTGTGCTAAGTAGGCCCAGATTTCGTCATGATCGTTTGAGTTCGTAAAACATATCCCACATTCACGTTGCGGTGATGTCTGATTTGTCGACAAAACAACCCGCTGAGCGAGACGACGCACCAAGTATACTCATCTGAACACAGAACACCAATAACAGATGTTAAATGGTTTGTACTCGGATAAGTTTGACTGTGTCCTTACAGTTCTTTTTTATTGCAGACAGTTTAAACAAGTACATTTTTAAACCAGAGCAAAACGAAAACACAAATATTACGGTCCCTTCTGCTTCCAGGGCTGTGTCAAAGTTAGAATTGTTTTTTTCCGCACTTACGAAACAGGACGGGGGGTCGGAATACGATCGCTTCTGCGTACCGTAAGAGACACTAGTTTTTAGAAGCAAATATGGTACTGAAGGCGCTCGGTTGTTCAATCTCATGTTGCATCACCAGACGACCGTTGCGATCGGTGGCGTTGGCTGCTGTCGGTTGTCGGTTGTGTGCTGCGTGGTTACGCAACAGTTTGATAAATCCCTTTTGGTCGGTGTCCTGTCCCCTGGTTCCAAGCTGCTGCTCAGTTCTACCAATACCGGAAGTTCCATATTCATATCTGTTTTCATTGCTTACTTTTGAATTACTGAACTGGGACACTGTTTGTTTGGGCGGTAGCGTTCAGATCCGAGCAGTTCTGTAAACTATAACTGAGTACTGAGTCCACTCTGCTAACGTAAGCCGTACCACCTAGCATTACAGTTCCAGGTCCTTAGTCGGAGAGCAGAATAATCAGATTCCCGCTGGCGTATTTGCACTCCAAATGGACTGCAGGTTGCATAAGAAGTGGCAGATAGAGTGTTTGCTGGCAAACGGATATCTCGAAACAATCATAGAAACTCATAACGTGATGAACAAATTTAATAAACCATTTCCAAGGGTTCTAAAGAAAGATATATTTTTATTTCCGAAATTCGAAAGGGATCACTTGGCAAATAAAATCTGGCAACAACTGAAGCCTTCCCTAGCCAGCACGTGTATAGCTGCCCAGTTACGTTCTGTTCAAATCATCAAACTACCAATTCCATATAGTCGTGAACTCAGTTGGTCTAACTATCTTGTCTCTCACGTAGCTATTGCACTGACGTTTACACAAGCAGAACAGACGTAAATATCTCAGCGAGTAGCAGAATACTATCCAAAGTGTTTAAAGTGATTGGTGACAGGACAATCCTAAGCCGGTGAATCGGCTGTTTGAAATCCCGCATCATCCATTGTTAGTGCAGTGGGCGTTAATATCCGACTGGCATATTCAACAACACCGGCATTCTCATTTAGCGCAGCCACGATCCCTACGCTGCGAGAAAAAAGCTTTGTCCAGTCACTGGAAATTTCAGAGACAGTTGTCTCTTCTTCATCAGTTTTTGGATTTTGACAAAGCTTGATGGCCTCTTTCTGATAAGTGAAAACAGCAATTCTTCTTCAGTATTTCGTATAAGAGGTTTGCAAGGCGATTGAAGTTCTATTGAAGCAGCCGTAGAAACCAGTGCGACTAAGAAACTGTCGAAGCATCCTTCTTGAAGCAGGCACCGAAGTGGTTTCAGTCGTGGTCGGCCATCCCCCTGACCGACCTTGTTTGTTTCGACACTTGCAACTTTGGATAATAGTGGTCTGTATGTCCGCTCATACAACCTTCTACAACACAACTGAAACATGTATCGAATGTTCTGCCCCGTTGGTGCTGTAGATGACGATGTCATCCCCACAGACGTAAGTAGTGGCAAAGAACGCAGATGACACAAGGATTATTTGTTTGGAAGACAATCACAACACTACCTCAAACAAACACACGCGTTTGCACAGAACACTGATCCATGGATGGTACAGTTTCCAATGTCAAGTTCACATACGGAAAATATCACTTCGTACCAGAGTGCACTCCAGTGTTTCTTCTCGTACTGTTCGCCGATTATTTTGAAAGCTTAATACGTGCATCTGCCTGATTGTTAATGAGTAGTAGAATATGACCGTTCATCCTCACTATGCTCCTTCAACTGGAAAGATTATTCCAGCTGCAACAGAAGCCATTCAGGCTTTCTTCGTCGTCTCAATGATGTACGTACTGATCTGAATGATGTTGATACATTCGTCATGCATTCTCTTCTGATCGGGTTGTCATACTGTTAAGAAGTGCATCTCCTAACGAGACAACCAGGACGCATCACGCCAAACCGATCAGCCGGCCCAGCTCGGATGGTATGGTCGTGGATGGTGGTATGGTTCCACTCAGCCAATCAGATTGTAGGTGTGCGGTGGAACGTCTGTGCGCTATCTGAACTGTGTTTTCGCGCATTACCTTCTGATGCCCCTTGTAACGTGATTTGCTCTGGCGCCGTGACTGTCATATATGATTGTTTCATGTGATTCGCCCTGTGTCTGTCGTCCATGTATGGTCATCGTTTTGGCCCATAAATCTAGAGCTTGCGTGGCCTTAGTTTGTCTCGCTCGTCCAACAAATGGTGTTGCTGCGTCTCCTCTGATTTCCCGGTTTTGGGTCAAGCGACTGAGCACGTCACTGAGGCGACGATCCAATACATACCGTTTACGAAAGTGGTTTTCATGAACTCGACACTGTTGCTTCTCATTCTTAAGGAAATACATTGAGCCACGACGTTCCGTTGCTGCATACGGTCTCCTCCACCGTACCAGCAACATGCTAGTTACGGGCCCTGTTGCACCCGGACTACGCCGGTCTCTTTTCTTAACCCTCGAAGCAGGTTCAGATACATACATCAACCCAATAATTTTGCAGTCGGCTCTTTCTTGGCAACCTATTGTGCGCTCGTCAGGTTGTGGTTGACCTATCCTCGAGCTTCTGATAATTCATGCGCACGTCGATCTCCCACAAGCTGATTTTCTGACCAACTGGCAGGCGTAGCACTCACCCGTACATTAGTTCTTTGTTGCTGCTTGTGGCAAACAGCGGTGGGCCCACAGAATGAACGGTATTGTTTCCTCTCAGCCCCCTATTTTGGCCTCCAACCACTCCTGGATTGTGCGATTGTTTCTTTCCGCCAATCCATTTGATTGAGGATGGTATGGCGTCGTGCGAATTTTCTCGATTCCCAAGCGCTCCAAACAGTTCCGAAACTCTTCACTTTCGAAGCATGGGCCTTGATCAGTCAGTATGCTTCATAATATTCCGTGATATACAACGATTTGTTTCATCACCACCCGGCATACATTTCTTACACGCTGATTGGGTACAGCGATTGCCCCGATACGTCTTTGAAATGTTCAGTCATGGCTACGATGTGCAAGTTCCTGTATTTGGCGGCTGGAAAAGGAGGTCCATCGCGATCACCGTCCCGGATCTGTGGATATAGTTCGTTTGTTTCGAATGACAGACAATCGTACAGGTAGTAGGACATAAAACAGTTGGTTGGAGAATGATATACTACTGTAGTGATTACGTTGAGTTGAATCGCCGATAGCCCTTCTGATTGACAATAGGTGGATCAGTGACGTCAGTGTAATCAGAACACCACGAGTGATTGTGGTCGAAAATTTGTATTGACGGACAAGAAACTGAAGCACGTTGTAGTCTATAAGGTTCTGTTCAGAAATGTGGGCATTAATGTGGGCATTGATCGCTCATGTTATCTCCCTGTGATTCATCAGTACCACAGAGTTGGCCGTCGTAGATGTCAATGCTGTCAATCATCATGTCTAACAATCCAAACCACCAACCCATTACGTGATGTCTTAGTTTATTGAAACGAAGTTATCATACGTGGCTCTGAAGCACATGGACGAGGGGATGGTTAATACTCATGTTCAGGCTGGCAACCCACAGGCATATTGTAGCGGGAAAGAACACCTGTAATAAATGTGCCCAAGGTGAATGCGACCATGAGATGAAAATATGTGTGGAACATTACTTTATTTGGAAGTTGTGCACTGGTGATAATACTGTACTGGAGATGAATAATATATTCAATGGTGTTTGGCCTCGGTGCGAATTACAGCTCACTTTATACCCCGTGAGCTTTGTGGAAAGAATTCCTTCGAATAACCAATTTTAATTCAACTATGGTCAAGGATACAATGAACCGGAACGGTCTTGCCAAATGAGGATACGATGATAAACACAGTCGACCTAAGAGAACTGCAAATAACTTCGCCTATCTGGAAGATGTTTTCTGAGGCTTTACTACAAATTGTCGGGGGAACATATGACCTCGATTATGCACTGACCATTGACCAGCAACTGATACCTGTGAAGTGTCGCTGTAATCTCGTAAACAGTATGCCCAACGAAGCCGATAGATTCGGCAGCAACTTTCACGTGGTTGTGAAATCCATGAAAAAAATGCAACTACAGTATGTTGCCATACCTGATTTTTCCGTAAAACCCCCTGGAATTTGGCCACATGTTGCCTGACGATGTCGTTCTAAGGTTCTGTTACTTTCTAGGACCTAATCAAAACCAGTCAACAATAAGTAACTTTTTTACAAGTCCTTCGTTATTGAATGTACTGCTGAAGAAGGTGTCCAGTTTATCAAGAACGCTCCGAAAATCCTTTCGAGTTACCACCGGGGACTTATGCAGAAATACTCTTGTTGCCCAAGACTTTTCTATTGGATTTATACCAACCAGCAGCCATACTGCCATCAGGAAATTGTTCAGCTTCTCCCACTTTACGTAGAAGACCAGATGTACTGCATTCTGCAGAAGACCAGTAACTGTTACGTCTCGCAACAACCTTCATAACTAGATTATATTCTAACCTGCCAAAAACATGTATTTAACGATTTGCAAATTAATATACTGTTGGTCATGATGACCATCGAGTAATCATATTTGATTTAATGGGTGAGATAGAGTTATCCCTCTTGAATCGAAACTTCATATGGACCTTTTACAAGGCGGATTGAACATCGTTGGCCACCCAGCTTAGTCATATGTCACCCATCTGTAAAGATGGTGTTCACAACAGGCTCACTCCTTAAGTGCCTACTGTATTACTGACAATTGCTTAACAGTTCGTACTGAGCCCGGCTGACGACCAGTTAAATAAGCCTTTCATATGATCTGCACTTTTGTTCCACAGTCAACACGGATTTTCAAAGAGTGGTTCGTGTGTTAATAATGTATCTACTGCTCGAGGAGAATGGACACAGGCAGCTGATGGTGCAAATCCCAGTTGTGGTTTTTCCGGATTTGTCCCAGGCCTTCGAACGAGTGGACCATTTAACACTGTATTACAGAAACTCAATTATTTTTTGGCTCACTGACTACCTCCAAGATCGACGCTGTACTGCTTCAGTGAGGGTGGCATTACAGGTTGGTACTGTGCGACGATTAATGTGCAGCAAGGTTTCATACTGTGGTATCTGCTCTCCATTCTACTTGTGCTCGAAATCTTACAGCTTGTTACCTCTCCGTCGCTTCTATATGCTGATAACCCTAGAATTTGGCGTACGATAGACATTGTGACTGAAAATGAGAAATTGCAGAGTGATTCAAACAACGTATCGCTAGGTCATAGATAACTGGCTAACGCTTAACATGGCTAATTGTAAAGTGATGCATTTCCGTCACTCTAATTAAACAAATTGTTTCCCGAGTGGCGACAGTCTAAGTACCCGTATAGGCGAGTGCCAGTGACCTTAACCCATCAGTGAACGATGCACCATTGTCCAATAAAGCCAACTAGGTTATTGGAATAATCATCGGTATTTTGGGACCTTACATTCACACTATTTCACTGTTATGTTCAGTTTACCAGTGAGCCTACAATTAGAGCCAAACATTCAAGCTTGTTGTCCTCACTTTGTAAAGGATCTTATTCTTATTGAGGCGGTACAACGTAGACCTACAAACTGGTCTGTTACGCTAGTTTTCTACCTTATCCAGATCGGATGCACAAACTGGTTCAGTTCTCAATAGGTTGCTGACGAACCAGAGGAGGTTTGAGATTAGTGTACAGAATCATCCATCAGCCACAAAATTGGTCTATTCAACAAGTAGATCAAAGAACCGTTCGCCTTTCCACTTGCACCTGACAGAAATACTTATATCAGCGGTGACTTGTTAAGGCTACATCAACTGGGTTATGGGACTTGCAGAATAAAAAGTCTTTTGTCGTTCACATGTGTCATTCTAAAACAACCTACCAGAGTCAACTGTGATTGTTTCATAGACAAGTGAATCCAGTCGCAGATTCAACGCACAAATTCGGTACACCAAACAGGGTCCTCAGATGACCTGCTCATCAAAACCGTTGCGGTAAGATAAGGATACACTCGAATTCTCACTATGGATGTTAACCAGCTATTATCTACTGCAAGCCATAGTGCGTTTGTTGTATGCTTAATAGACAATGCTTGGGTTCTTATTCCGCCCATAACAGGTTGATTTACCTACTATAATCTTTCTAATGTCGAACATCTGAAGTTGAAAGATGTACCGATTAAAATTTTCTTTTTAAAACCTTCACCATCGATTCCGATGTAGATATACTCCTTCAGGTATGCTGTAGTCCGTTAATATTCTGCTAATCCTGTATATGTGGTTGAGATCTAGACAATCTACTCCGAATCCATAAATGTCAGTCCTGGTCGAATCGATGGTCCGTTACTGATTGGGCGAACTTTCTAGGTTTGAATACTTGAATTTGATACAAAACAGAAAGTGTTTTGTTATGATTGGTGATCAGTCAATTGATTAGAAACACCAGTCATTATAGGCTATGTCACTTAATTTTCAATCCAACAATGATGTCTCCTAAGAGGAGTAAAGAGCCGAACTACGAACTGTAAAGATAGAAAAATCACTTTTTATTGTTTTACAGGCAAAAAGCAAGTAAGCGATTCTGGCCGTTATCTGTCGAAGCTAAAATTTCGAGTATCTTCGTGTAATTTCTACAGAAGCCTTTAGACTGGTGCTGTTTTTCTCGTCTAATAAACTCAACCAGACAATATACGCATATGGAGTACGACTATACATATATATATATATATATATAACCATTTTAAAAAAAGACACTGAGTAGTGAACGGATTATCATGACATTTCAAATCTACACTAGGAACCGTTAACAAGCAAATTTGTCAAAATGAGATTGTCTTTTCACTCACCGTGTTCCCCTGTCGGTTCGTTGTCGCTCGTTTTTCGTCTCAACGTCAACGATGCCGACCTAGTGGTTATCTATATCTACGTGTCAAATTCCGCTAACTGGGAGCTTCCAGTACAAGCCGTTCCCTTCTCACTTTTGCTTACGCGACCACTTTCACAAGATCTGTGTTGATCTCATGACCTGTGTTTATATATATATATATATATATATATATATATATATATAACCAGCACCTGAACAAAACAAACTGTCCAAGTGGGTCACGCGTTAAAACAAACAATCTACAAGTTGTACCAAGCCGACCAATAGGAAAGCCGAGGCGTCAGGACCAGTTGTAATCCTTCATTTTAATGATGCGTCTTATCTGTAAAATAACCCAGAGAAATACAATAAAACTGAGATTTGCTTTATGCCACAAGCTCTGTTTTCGCTTTCATTTCGGAAGATAGCAAATGTTCACCACTACTCATATCTAAGTAGTCAGTACCATAATTTTTTGTGTCAATTCCATGTACGCGAAGATAGTATGAAAGCAGTTCTGGTCGTCTAGGCAGCGAAACTTCATGAATGTTTTAACGTTATTTCCGACGTGAAATGGTTCTAATCACTATGTAGACCAAAGAAACGTTTGCCTTTCCATTCTCTTCCCTATCGGTCTCGCATATCTCGGAAGCATTCTGATGGTTCCACTTTTGTCTGTTGGTTTCTTCTGGGGACACTATCAAAATATTGTGTCATAAACTTGAGCGAAGGTTTCGCATAAGGCGAGCAGCGAGCATAGTTCACCTACGGACCATCTAAAGATTGTAAAGGCCATAACTGGTAGTCCATGGATTTGCAAGAGTACACCATCTAAAACTGCTCACATGTGTGGTCAGGTTAACTGAAGCTGCCCGTATTGACGTAAAAAGTCACCAGCACATGATGCAGCACAGTACTAAATGGCTACTGACTACATTGTCAAAGTCGACCGCTGTACTGTGACAAAACTGATGGTCCTTGCTTCGTTGAGCGCCAAACACATCCTGGCAACTGGTAACCTAGTCGAATCGGCCACATTGTTCAAACTATTGCTAAGTAATCATAACCCTTGCCATGGGACTGACTGCTTCACTAATGTACAAAAGATTACAACCACTTTAAGTGGTTCCTTCCTCAATAGTTGCTATATCCGGGTTATGATTAATTTACTAATTTTGCGCCAGTGACTGAGGAGACAATCGAGATGGTGACGTTTTGTAACATATGTCGTTCATCTGTTGTGACGAAATGGATAGAAAAACGCATTGTTTTAAACTTAACAAATTGCCCATCTACTTAACATGAACTTCATTATTTGCTGTTTTATTGACGTCATAAACAGACTGAGAAGTCACACTGTTTGTATCATTCAAGGTCAGTCCGTCGGGGCATAAGGATTGGTTACTACTGATCGGGTGACACCGATCAGATATGTAGGAAGCATTATGCGACCTCTCAACTGGAATGCGTAACACAGATCGATTTGCCACTTAGTGCCTAAACCAAGCCAAATAAAGGTAGTCATAAACGCAAAACAGATTATAAATGACCCTTTCTACAAGCCGTTCCTTCTTGATTGGACGTTAATGGGGTTTTCGTCCGTTTGTTCTCGTCCATCTTGTACGCCTTTTTGGAACACTTGATTGGGTAGTAGAGCATCTTATGCAAACAGGTTTTGCGCAAGAGAGAACGTAATTAAGCAAAGAGCACTTACATTCAAAGCTTCACGCCAAATGGTTCTGATCACCCGCAAACCTGAGATGCTGTACTTTTAGATATTTTCAAAGTTTTGTGGTACACTCTTCTGTATCTTTAACACTGTAAGACAAATGATAACTGATACTTTTTCAAAAAAATCCCTACTATGTAAGTGTGGATAGTGGTTGTTAGTGAAGAGACCAACGATTATTTATACCGGAGTTATTCTGTCATTTTTGGGCTGAATGAGTCGGTTACTGGCGCACATTTGTGTTGGGTTGCAAACTACTACATATCTCGCTTGATTAAAATAATCCGCGAGATTGTTGCACCGTCAAAGCATTAGCGGACCACAGTGATACGATAGTCATCAGGTTACCTTCCTATTAAATAGTTGACAGTAAAAATGAATGCTGGTCTGGAAAAGCAACCACGCTGTCTGGTCACCCGTTTTCTATCACTCAGGAACTCGTGCACAGACCAGAATCCAGCACTCTAGACCATCACAACAAGAGTAACTCTGCTGGTAACTGTTATTTGCTGTGTTGGTTATGTCAGCGCCTGGCTGTATGAAACATCTTCAGATCGATAGCACAGGATTGTTCAGTTTGTTTCATCATCACAATCGCAAGCCATTTGACGATTCGGCAACGTAGACCACCGTATTGCCATAACAGCTCAGGGGATATGAACTGTTCAGAGTTGCAGTCAAATACAATCTCATTTCAACGCATGTATTATTCGTAAAAAAGACGATGTATGCATAAAGGTAGTTTTCAAACACTCCACATGTTGTGGCCACTAACTAGTCATTCAAGTGACCAAGATCAGCATTAAACACTGCGTACCACTAACAGCACCGCTTAATCTTTGTGACCACGATTAGTTCTCTGCATAGCTTCGTTCAACCATTCCTTTGAAATGAAACATCGTGTTGAACAGATGTCAACAACAGAGATCTGATTTGAATCTTTCGAGTTGCGTTAGTAGATATTTTAGAAAGAATTAGAACGAAGTAAGGTACACCGTTTACCGTTTGTGTCTGTCTGCGTCGGCAAACGATCCAGTTCATCACCTGACTGTTTGTCTAGTCTTATTTCAAAATTAATCATACGCGGTGAACGTCTCGATTTGATAAGCCAGTACTACTCACGAGACCGATTGGTTATCACTCCGAGAATTGCGTCACAGTCTTGGTCAGTAATGTTGGAGTCATCGATGCCAAATCAGCCGTATTAGCAATCGGTAGTCAAATTATCGTGGTCGGTCAACCAAAATGCACGTCAGATGCTTACTGGCCAGATCAGAAGCGTTCTCGCCCTCAGTTTTCAAGGCCATTTACGACGAGCCAGGTATGGTCAGGCTAGTACTGCAACTGCGTGAAAACCATTTATTCAGTTCTGCTAAGCAGCAGAAGATTCGGATGATATAAATCGGACGCCATTCAAAGTTGACCGTAGTGTTCACATTCGCATAAACTTTTCGGTGAGGCCCTTGAAAAAAACTACTTCAATTTCATTCTTGTTTGAGATGGTCGATGTATGTATGCTATAAACTCGTCCAATTTCTGCTTCCGTCGCTCATCGGTTCGGACAACACTGACTGTACAGTCTCAGCTGTTCAGTTGCCAAGTGGAATTAACAAGATAGTAAATGTGTCTCCTCTCAGAGTAATTGGGTAGTCTGAGTAGCACTCACAAGCTAAAGTGGTTAGGCCCATAAATGTAATCATTCTGTTTTACACCATGGGAGTGACCAACAGGATTGCCTAATGGGAATGAAAAAATGAATGTAAATCCCGGTGGTGATATGCATATGTACTACTGATGAGCCCATACAAGGTTGAAACTCGAGTCCAGTGTTTCTTTTCGAGAGGATTCTTAAAAATACGAAAACTGGAATCAATTTTGTGTGCGGTTCGGTTTACATGTTATCAAATATTAACCAAGGCTGAGTGGGTCATGATGAAGAACATTCCAAATATTTGAAGGACGGGATGAATAAAAATTTGTTCTGAACATCCCAGATAGAAACTGTTCAACAAAAGCACTTCCAGGTTCAAATGATTTTCATAGGCTACCAAACGATAGGTGATTGTGCACAAATGAGAAGTAACCTATGTCGAATACTGTTTAACTTAAGGTACATGGAACAACTTCCCCAGCATAGCTGAAGTCTTTGTGTTCATGGAATATTTGCTCAGTTAAACTGCGTTCTATAGATAAATTCGATAACGGTCGACCCTACCGGTTAATCGCTAGGATATTGTAAAGTGAGTCATCCTCCACGTGACTGACATTCTGACGATCGTTATCTGACTGATTCAGACTACGCGTACACACACCCTCCCATTCACACGTTTGTTTGCTCCCCCCCACCCAAGTTACACCATTCCCACTCCGATTTAACCAAGATAATCAACGAATGATCAGAGTGAATGGATAATTATCGTACACTACCACATGAGTAGGATGGAAAGGTTCACAAGATCTGTGCAAAAATTCCGCATAAGATCCATACGGGTTGTACGTTTTTCACAATACAATCTTTAATCTAGCGAATGAAGTGAATAGCGAGTCTAACAATGAGTTAGGAGTGGGTGTACCCCAAATACTCACTGTCCGTCAGTGCACACATCACAAGTTTCAAGTGCGTGGGAAAACACGCAGAAAAAGAAACAGAAAATCGAATATGATCAAACTGAATGTCGAAGCATTCCCGAAAAGTATGTGCCTGTGTGTGAACGGTCAGACAACGCTGCACTTTTGGTTGACCTGCACATCATTATTCGTTCTGTTGAAAAAACACCGAACTCTAGGATTCTGATCGGGCATAGCGCACAGTTGTGTATGGTATGCCGAAAGAGGAAGCAACAGAAGAGGCAGAAGTAGGACAAGAGGAGGAACAAACTGAGATGACAATTTTGATGAAAGCAACTAAGGTGTGCGTGTAAAGAAAACCACAAAACACAAGTGTTTTCAGAGATCATGCTCAAAATCCACAAACGTGTGACGAGACATCATACAGCGTGGATGATACTAGAGCAACAAGATTGGAACATAACAGAACATGACAATGCATGAACAATGCTACACTTTCAGACTGATGATCACTTTCTTTGTTGATTGACTGAAAATGCACTATCTGGGTACAAATCACGAAGCATGACTTGGTTGATTGCCGGTGATCGACTGGGTGAGAGGATATGGTCTCATTTGCATTGGGTTAGCTTTGGCTGGTATATACTACACGACACTCAGTATCACTGTTTACCGCTTGTCTGACTACATGTCGCCGAGTCTGAACAAATCAGATTTGGACATCTGAAACACAGATCACGTCGAGACAACACGATTTTTGGCTCAGTTCTTGAAAAATGATGAACGAAAGCTTGTCACACTTCCGGAGATTCAAGGTGACATCTCACGGTGAGACCAAACTACCAGAACAATGGTATAGGAGGACAGTTTTGAGGAGGGAGTTTGTGCAGTGTTTGCACACATCGAAATGGGTTAACAATTGGCACCAGGAACAGGAAAGAAAGACGTATGAAGCAACCCTCAACACGCGCCACCGCCTGGCAAAACTGGTGGGGTTGGAACGGCGGCAGTGGCGCGAGGAATATCTAATGAGAATAGAGAGTACGTTGGAAGGGCTGTCAGTCAAAATGCACTGGTTGAATATCCTCTAATTTAAGGGGGGGATTGGATTTGTATGTGGACAAGAACTGTGCCAAATCGATTGCTTTATTGTGTCTGTCAATCCAAATGAGATGTGTTTCCTTCGGTGGAGCTTATGACTCGGGAGTATGTCCTGCCAAATGAAATCGAACAAAAGACAGAAATAAATGTAATTAGAATTAATGATTGACAACATGTGTGATCAAATACAATGGTTACACGATGTGCGTATGCTGTTGTGTAAGTACACCCATGGCAGAAACAGAATCACCGGGTTATAATATACTCCAGTGGTGCATTGTGTGTGTGTGCGTGTGTATAACTACAACAAAATGTAATTGTTGTACATGCTGCCGGATGATGTTAAATGAGACTGCACAATTAAACATCCGGATGAAAAAAACAACACGAAGAAATGCTTTAAGTAATGGAAGTAAATCCTCGTTTTCTGAAGGAAATATGCATTACACTTGATTGCTGCTTGTGATAATTGCTGACGGTACCAACAACCCATCGAAGTAAATTCGATGACAGCGATCTGACAGGCAATCGAATTTCCCTCAGATCAATCAAGAGAAATAAACGTATACAGACGAAAACACAGTATAGACAGACCTAACAGTTGTAGTACGAAACACCGTATGTTTTCAAAAATAGGCGGGAACGGTGACTGCATGCAACCAATCATTTAGCAAGCAAAGAAGCACTGAGCTAGTAGCGACGGAACATGCAAGTGAGGATCGAAGACGATGAACTTGAGAGTGTAAGCATGCGGAGGGAAGCGGGTGCACATACAATATGGTGAGTAAGCCAGAGTAGGTCACAAATGTAGAAACATGAAATGGAATAGTATGCACCAAATATTACGGGAATACTTTAAAAAATTCGATGGATACAAAACATCTGGCACGTGCACATGAACAGAAATGGTAGATACCTTCTTGTGTATTTGTGAATGGAGGCGACGGACCTGTTTCGTTTAGGATCGCACACGCAGACATTCAACATAAGAAGCCAGCTTGGTTGACTGAAGGAATGCACGTGGCGTGAGTGGAACCAACAGAAGAGGGTTACTGACACGATTAACTTTGATTTTCGATTTTCTCCAAGGCAGCACGCGGCATCGACAGGAACATACGAAGATGGCGGAAAACAGTTGTTGCGATTTGACGATGATAGGTGGCGATTTATGATCGATTTATGAATGTGGCCATCTTAAACACGGCTCGAGTACGCTTTATGAAATTCTGCTGGAAAAATAAACATCTGAATTGTAATTGGGGTGGGTACGTTGCTGTGAAATTTCGTTTAAATCACATTCTAAGAAGTAGGTTGACCGATGATTTTGGAATGCACGGATAGGGCTGTGAAGATTGGAATATTGGGTTGTGGCTTTCGGTTAATAAAAACGGAATGGTTTTCGGTTTTTTTCCGATTCGTAGATCAATGGGTCTGTGGACCGTTACGCAGTCGGCTCAACCCTCCATACTGCTATCTTCAGCTGGATGGGCTGAGACAGGTGTAGCTTGCTTTGCATATTTCGAGTTGGGTGAACGAATTTGCTTAGTCGTTTCGCTCGGTGAAATAATATAAGAAGGCTCTTGTTCTTGTGGCAAGCTAGAAACCGTCAATATTTTCCTTCTTGTCGAACACAAAGTGGCGCGAAACTTTTCCTCGGGGTTACCCGGGGTTTCAGAGTTGGGACTAGGTAACTGCAAACTTGACAGACCAAGGGGTTCGTGAGATTGTTCGGCTCTGGAAAAAGCACCAATTACGTCAGTTCGAAAGACAAAACCCACCTCCTCTCCAGCAACAGAAGAACTTCGACTGCAGATTGGTTCATCACTTTCGAACGTACCGTATGGATAAGAACCGAGCGAGATGTCAGGTGCGCCTAGCATTTGAAAGCAACAGGGTGAATTTTTGTGTTCAGTCTTCAACTTCTTATCGCCAATAGATCCGGAACTGATGACCCCAGAACCAACTTGCTCAAAGCTCAACGACGGGTGGCTTAAAACACTCGGCTCATCATACAGTTCACTGTCTGGAGCCCCACTGTCTTCTAATGAGTCAGTCATAATTTCGCTTTGAGTGAACACGGGATACGATATGGGCGTAGGATCTGTACTCACTAGAGTGGACGGTTCTACAAGTTTTTCTCTGAGATACTGACGACTAGTTTCCAAAGGAACCTCGGTTATGCACTGGGTGGCATCTTTTTCCAGCGTTGTCAACCGCCCAGACGCCTCCATACGTCTCCAGTTGAGAGAGTACAATTGCTGAGGCACAAACTCAATGTTTTCTTCCTCAGGCTCTTCTGACTGTTCGTGATCGCCTGTCCCCATGTGTCCGGAACTGACAGATGAGGAAGTGGTGTAGAGGGAGTCCGAAATACCACAAAAATGCCCATGTTCACTGGATTCCAGTGAATCACAATCGCGTTCATAATGTGAGCGGAGGAATTCTTGTGCTCCTTGAATACGGCTGGCCACCCAATCATGTGACCCAATAATAGCCTGTTCCCCATGCAAACTGCCTTCATATGTTGATGGAATCAGCGAGTCATACATGGACGAGTGAGTCAGTGAATCCACCTCAGCCATCTCCAAATTATCTTCCGTTTCCAGATAAGCTGTATCAGAACCATATTCTGCCTCGTCCGATTCAACTGTATGGTCAACCGGTACTGATGAATACAAACCATCAGACCCAGTGTTACCAATGTCGGGCGTTAGTTCTACATGTTCTGCGGGATGCTGACATTCATCAGGGACGAATTTTTGCACCTGAGCGAGTGGGCTTTTGTCAACTAACGGACATGTTATACTCGTTGCTGTGGCGGAGTCGGTGCTCTGTGTGAGAGAACTGGTTAGTTGCTCGGCTAAAACGTCTTCAAATATAGTGGTAATTGGTCCGCAGACTTTTGTGGAGCCTGTCAAGTGATCTTCGACACCGGTGACTGAAATGGAAGTCCTATTCATTTCAGAAGACTCTCTGTCTAGAGATAGCAGGATGTTTTCTGAGGAGCCCGCACATTCACATTCGTTTCGTAGAAATTCAGACAAAGACGATGTGTGCGAACTTATATCGGGACCGCTACCATGAGGTACACTACCTGTCGACGTTGAAGTGCTGGTCGCCACCTCCTTCTCTAAGCGTTCAAATTCAGATAATGAACTGCTTGTCGTGCTGCCTGTCTGTTTTATATCGTTATCTTGTGAAAATGACTTGAATCGTTTGCTTGTTGTACCTCGTAATTCTCCGAACTCCTGATGGGAAGCGGAAATATCATCGATGACATTCTTAGGGTCTAGCGTCGGTTCACAGTCATCCTTACTCTGTAAAGCACGCGGGCCTTTCCTTTTTATTCGCAGACCGTATGGTCCCTCCGAATTTTTATTTCCCGATTTACTTAATGCAGGAAAAGAGGATGCACTGGGAAGAGTTTGGTTCACGTGTTCTTGGTGTTTTTCGTCCGTTGTTGAAGTATGAGTATCTCCAGATTCTGGAGTTGGCCGATCTGATGTACTCCTGCTAACGTCAATCATATCCAAATCACTTTCGATCGACGCTAGGGTTGTTCTTGAGTCGAAGGAAGCTTTGCAGTCTCCTTGTGTACTGTCCTGTGAAGGGTCGCATGGAAAGCGATGTCTCGTTGCTCTTCTTTGCCCGCTTGACAGTCTTCCTCTTTGCGCCTCACTAGTCGTTGATCTAGAACTGGGATCCTGATAAATTAGAGTTGACCGACTAATTTTACTCAGTTCAGTGGTTGTCGTAATTTCGTCGCAAACGACCGTTGGATGTCTGACATCTGTGCACGAAGCACTGTGCTGTTTTGGTGTTGAAGCCGGCAACAACTCTTGACCAATTGCTGCATTACACCAGACCCCCGCTTCAGAACTTCTGAATTGTTTTTTACTAGCGTTTTCATTAACACTGGCACGACTGCATGAAACCAGATGTTCTCCGGAAGAACTTGGCTCAATTTCATGTTCACTATCAAGGTTGAGTAATTGCAAACTGGAATTGCTCTCGGGTGAAGCTTCAGTGGAACTATTTTGCTCCGTACCGAAAACTTCAATGATTGGCGACAAACCGCTTCGCGCCGACTCCATATCCCGTACCACTATCACCACATCATCCATAGTTTCTATGTCAGAATTTAATTGAGAACCAACACCCTCCAAGCTATCACAGTCAAAATCTATCACCTCATCAACATCACTGTCCAGTTCATCCTCAAGGGAGTCTTCAGCTTCTTTTTCTGCTGCACACGCAGAGTCAGTTTCCAAAATTTCAGAGCTGGATGGTACAACAGTGTATGGTTCTTCAATATCCCCCTCAGTGGAGATGTACACTGAATCGGGTTCTTTAAGAACCTTCTCGAGCGAATACATTGAGTCTGCAGTATTTGCTTGAGAACACTCAGACTGTATTCCTCGGAAACCGTAGGTCTGTAATCTAGTCAACATTTTCATCGATCTATCAAGTGCAGAACTGACTAACTGATTTGTTACACTTTGACTACCAATCTTTTTGACTATCAAACCTTGATCAGTAGGTTTTGTTCCTGGATGATCGCGTTCTTTGTAACTATGCACATTGTATTCCTCCATACAGTCGTCTTCGTCGTCGTCATCGTTCTCCGCAAATTCCGCTGCTAGACTCGCACTAGCTGCTGCTGCTAACTGCTGAAAATCGTCATCATTATCTTCATCTACGTCAGGTTTTTTATTTATATGCCACACAACACTCTGAGCAATTTCGTTAGATGTTCCTGGCCTGTGTTCAGTTGCTACTAAGGTCGAGCTGGTATGTTCACTTTCCCACTTCGTAAATTCTTGGTTCTGATGACTTATCGAAACATCAGCCTCATCATTTCCCTCGAATTCTGTGATTACCCGTGGTGTGACATCGTCTTGTGCAAAATATTCCGGTTGTTCGTGGTCATTCAACACAGCAGCATTAGTAACGTGATGTAAAACATTACATTCATTAAACACAGTCATGTTTAAGTCGTCTGAATGAACCGGTGACTCACAAGTAACAGTTGAATTTCCTCCCATTATAGAGTGTTCGAAGGAAACTGATGGGCTCTCTTCCACTTCCACATATTCATCGCGTGGCCAAAACGATGAACTCAAGCATGAAGATCCTTCAATCACACTCGGTTGGCTTCCCGTTTCATGCAGTTCGATCCCATGAACCGTATCAGTGTCTGAAAGGGCTACTCGAATAGTCGAAATGGATTCCACCTTAGGTAAATCGGCAACCTCCATAATTGGTTGCCATTCATAATTGACTGCGACGGGGCTGTCGTCAAACTCTTGTTGTGTTATGTTCGCATATTTGGATAAGTTAATTTCTTCAAGCGACACATGCTTACTGACTGGAATAGTCTGAATTGGGTTGGGTGTGCACTTCGTGATATCGCTTGGAGGCCGAATATAACCTGTTAGCCCCAAATGCAACGCCACCAGATCCGCAGCCGACTTTGCCCCTCGGATGTCCGGAGAATACTGTGAACCATGAGATAGACCAACGTGTAGCTCCAGAGTCGAAGCTTCACTAGGCTGCACGTATTCTAATGGCATGGGACTATCAAACTGAGGTAACAGTGGTTCACTAAGGGGTAACTGTAAAGGTTTGAGCTCATTTCCTTGCTTTGACCCGTTTATTTCCGACATGCTTGACCTTTCCGCTAAACCCGAATAGTTCAACTCACCACGGGAATCGTCGACTTGTTCAAATCGCATACCTGAATAATCAGACAGTGCCAGGTTTGTGGAGGATGGTGTGAAAAGATGGCTATCCTCTTCCGTGATCAGCAGAGGTGTTGGCCCAGAAAATAAAACAGCAACAGATTCAAGTTCCGGGGAGTTTAACACACACTCGGTGTCAACTGGATCACGTTGCAAAGTGGACACAGATGAAACAGGAAAATCACCGGAAGAAGCGTTGTTAGGCGGTTGTTCGGAAGAAGCGTGAGGCAAAACAGAGGGCAAAGACACCGGGAGTAAGTCAACAAGTGAACCACAAAAGACATCAGAAAGATCGACATGGGCTAGCGAATCACCAGTCACCTCTGGAAAATCACACGTCGGAGGATCTGACCCAACCATTGAGTGAGACATAGACGGAACAACACCACCAATATCGAGAAAGGACTCACGTCCAGTTGAATCCAGAAAGGAGGAGTAGGGCCAGGACGAAAGAACTGAATCGCAAACAGCATTACCCAATGAGACAGAAGATGTGGAAGTGAGAGCTTCACATGGTGAGGAAAGCAGAACAGAAAAATCCGAAGAAGAAGAGATGGAAGGCATAACAGCAACAGCAGCAGCAGGTGAGAGAGTATCGCCGACAGAAGACCGAGAGGGAAACCGCGGAGAAACGTCAACGGCGAGGGACTCACGATTCAAGACAGTTCGGGAAACAGCAGCAGGTAAAACGTCCGGCGGCGATACGTTCAGTTGCTCGAATTCCGACTCAGCCTCCGCTTCCACTTCCGCTCCCGCTTCCGCTCCCGACTCAGGGGCGGCCACGGCCACGGCAGCAGCAGCCTCGGCCGATTCAGCCTCAAACGGCGCCTCCATATCGCGACCCAACTCAATCGCACGCTCAGCATCAACATCTGACCGACCGGGCTCGAACTCAGATACACCAGTGCCAAACACCAATGCCGTGGCAGATTCACGT
>LUCH01000273.1:203532-248498 GCA_013368495.1 Paragonimus heterotremus | reverse complement strand
ATATTCCTAGATCTCGAACGGATGTGGCGGTGCCAATATGATGGCTATTCAGTGAGATGGAGCCATTGGGTATTTGGTACCACGAGTGATAACGTTCGACTCGTTTGTCGAGAACGCCATGAACCATGTTTTGCACCACGACTCCAATGATGCTAGATCCTGTCGTGTATTTTGTACACACGAGACGAGGTTACTGTACTGACGGGATGTGTAGACGACTTTTATATCGTCAGCAAACAGAAAGGGTTCGCTGTGTTATTTATATGCATGAGGAAAAGCAGTGGTCCCAGAACACTTCCTTGAATCACCTCACTAGTCACTGGTGTTGGCGTAGGACAGTGCTGTCCGATTTTGACAGTTTGGGTTCGGCCTTCAAGGTGTGACAAGATCCAGCTGTACAAGGGGTCTTGTATGCCAAGGGATGCAATTTTAACTAACAGGCGCTTATGGGGCATACGATCAAATGCTTTCTGCATGAATAGGAGTATGACAGTGACTGCATTTCCAGTATCGGCAGATATCGATATATGGTTTGAGAATTTCAATTGACATGTCATGCGAGAGCGCTTACTAAGGAAACCGTGCTACGGTAGGTTTTCATAAGGTTTTGCGATTTCGCGAACTCGGCAATGGGTACTTTCATTATTCTTCCAAACATGTTTCAGCAGATTGGGGTATGGTTTATTGGACAGTAATTACTAACTTCCTACCTTGGACCGCTTTCGTAGCGAGCCGTTATAATTGACTTTTTCCACTGGGGAATGAAGTTGCTGGATAGAAGTGATAGCATGAATGAATTAAGTAGAAGGATGGGCACATCCTCACCTCTTTGTTTGATAGCGACTGATGGGATACCATCAGGTCCATGGTGGATTGTGGGTTCGATAGCATCTAATTGTGAGCGGATACTCCTAACATCAATCGAAACGCTGCACGGAACTTTGTTTTTTTTCATCGGAGTAACGCGTTATCTGACCTTCTGAATTTCGGAGTTTTTTGTATTTCCGCATCCACTAAGAGTTATTTCCGCATCTTCTAATGATATTCATGACAGATAATGACAAAGTAATTGAATGTTCATTTACTGTTATTTTCTAAACACTTTCAGGCATGAGATCAATTATCGTTTAAAGCAAACTCGTAACCAATAAATTGGTGCAACCCCATATTTTTGATCATATTTTGCAGATCATCCGAACTATTTGATAATTGACGCGTGTGTTTGATATCTTCATTAAATCACTAGAATATTCACATTATGCGTTCTTGTAGCTTAGTCTCACGCACGGTCTCGTCTGGATATATTGCTTAAATTAGTGTAATTGGAATTGAACTATATAGTATAACAATCGAACTTAAAAGAATCGCAAAACACAATTAGGCACAACGAAACAGATCGTATATGATCGAACCGTACATATCAACCAATTTGTACATGATATTGGGTTAGTAACACAATTGTATAACAGGAGGAGACAAAGCATATAATTTATGTTCATCATGTATAAATATACATTTTACAATAGGCACAGTGCAACGCAAATATGAATACTACTATCGAAGGTAGTTCTACAAATTCAATAGTAAACAATTTAAATATACAGTGACTGATGACGAGGTTTACAAACGCATATAACAGTGCAGCGGCAACGTGATAAAACGTCCAGTTAATTCTAGTGGAAAATACGTAGCGCATTACTGTTACTCATATTTACAAATGTGGTACACTGTGGTAGGAATCTAGATGTGAGTAACAAAGTCGGATCCAGTTCATTTTCAACGGCCGATATAGAGTTTATGGGAATGAAATAAATGTTGACGTAACAATCATTTAGGAGTAAAAACGAGTATTGCAGACAGACGAGTCACGCTGACTTCGGGGACGAAGGCATACTACTGAAAACAGGTGAGTAGGGTAAAGTCAAATGTGAAACTGAAATTTACACTCTGATCTGCAACTCAGTCCTCCTTCAATACGATGCTTTCGGCTGTGCGTATTGAGGTTCTATTGAGGGCCTGGAGCTTGGAGGGCTTCGAACGAGGCGTATCCTCTTTTCTGGGCGGTATGAAACTGACCTGAACGCCGGTGTTCACTAGAAAATGCACCCTAGAATTTCTATCACGTATAAAAAAGGCGATCAGGAGTAGGATTGTCAGCGACAGTCGTCGCCATTACTTGCTGGCACTCGCGATTCCCCAGGCGGTTGAGAAATTGCACAGCTTAATGCATTTCCGTGCCTTGGTCCCGAATCTGTGATGATACCAACATTATCCAGTTGTTGAACGCGACCTGTAACGGCTACGTCCTCTGGAAGCGGGGCGAACGCGAGAAGCTTTAAGAGCTTGAACTTCTAGACATAGTTCTTTCACTTTCGCTACCACGTCGGCGGTTATGCTTTCTGTGTGTGCCTCCACATGGTGCACTCTGCTGGGACGGTGTTCGATGATGAATCGGCAGGTTTTGCCAAACCGTCCAAGGAACATGTGGACATGAAGGGAGAAATAACTGCTTGCACAAAGCCGGGCAACCTCTGCATCCACAGATAACGCATGAGTTTGTCATCAGTCCTGTGACTTTGTCCCACCCATCTCAACTGCCGAAGCAACTGTGATGGAGTGAGGTCTTCTAGCTGAAAATGGCTAAGGACCTGCTTAAGTCTTTTTCTCCTCTGATACGACGAGACGTTCTAAAAAAGCGTTCTTCAGTGCGTCGTAATGGTTAGTCTCGGGTGGTCTAATCACTAAATCTCTGACATAGGGTGCGACCGACATTGGCAACGCGGTAGCCAGATATGTGAACATGACGGTCTGGTTAGTTATACGCGCTAACTGGAATTACAGCTCGAGCTGCGTTAGCCAGTACTCTGAGTCATCCGGGACATAATCAAGAACACGAAAACTCAAGATGCTTTCCCTCGCATCTACATCGGCGAGCTCCGACTTCCGGACTGAGATATCCGACTGTATCATTTAAATATACATACAGGATTCTGAACAAGTATAAGTGCTTAGAAACTAATGGAACTAGGGCACGAATATCACTGCTGTGAATAAATGTATATAAGTATACAAAAACGGGAGAAAAAAATTAAACTTGGCGTATATAAAGGTTGCAATAAATACTAGAAAGCAGTGAAAATAACTTGTGAAATGGGCTCAACAGTATTGTGTTGATAGTTCCGAAGTTCGTACGCCCAAGGTTTCCCCACCATTATATTAATGCAGATCGGAATTCACAGTGAAAAGACGGTGAATCTGCCAACAAACTTCATTTATTGATTTACTCACTGTTCACAAGCAGACTTCAACGTAACAACTAATGGCTCTGGAGAGTTAGGCGTGAGAAAACCTTGAGCACAACCGCACGGCAGCCATCAGAGATGACGAACGTCGACGGAAATTCCAGTCAACCCTCAAAATTCAAACGGGCGTCAGACTAGTTGAGCGACGTTCCCAACGGTAATAGCTGAAACATTGTTATCCTAGTGAATGTAGCCTACAGTAGTAGAGATGGAGCGGATTCATTATACAGCTAAGAGTAAAACTGCGATACTTAGGCCAACACATTAACTTTGATGTTAGCGGTTTGTAGTAAATTTACACTCAGAAGGTGATGTGAACCGGCGCGGTGATACTGGTAAGGCAACTCTGATATCGCAGGGGTTAGGAGTTTGGGGGACGTCGAATGTGATCTCACTACATGGGCTTCCATACACAACAAGGAACTATTAGAAGTCGTTCGTGATCTCCATGCATGTATTTTCACCATGATACAGTCGAAGTCACCATGATATATACACACCTGTGAAGCTTTTCTTTACACTCGGCGACGTGCCCGTGCTGTATCGAGAACCTACACAGCCAGGTAGATAGATACGGAAGGTCAGCTACACTGTTATTCAACCAAGGTGCTACCAGCAGATAAAAATTGTTGCTTTCACAGTTCTCTCCGAAAACTAGAGAACTGGCTACAAGACGAACTGTAGCCTTCCAAATAATTCCAATAAGTACTGGTCCGAGGTATTATCGACTCGTGCGCACATTGATGAGTAACTATCACGTATGATTCTATTTCTAGACTAACGCCTGGTCGATCCGATGGCTGGGGAAGTGTCTCTCGCCTTGTAGTACACGAAACACATCGCTCCTTGTTCGAATATACTGTTGCCCAAACATCTGAAGTGCATGAAAGTTGATGTTTTGGCTGAATAGTTCGACATCTTCTTGCTGACTGAGGGCTGTCCAATCCACCAGTGCCGCATGGCGCTCGTTCCACTGTACTGGTTACCTCGAGGCAACCCCACTACTGTACACACTGCCTTGAAACTCATGCGTCACACCTTCCAGCCCGTGGGCTGCTTTTATTGATACGTCGAAGACGTTTGATTCTCTCTCGCAGAACTCAGTTGTCAAATTGGCCCAGGCTTTCGGTGATCCTCCACCTCTAACACATTGCATTGGTGATGCTTATCGGAGTGCGTCCGCCACGCCAAAAGGCTCTGTCCTCCATTTCCAGTACAGTGATTGTCAAGACGACTCATTACCACTTTTGCTATTTACCAAGGTAATGGATGAGGTGCTGGCTTTACCTCGACTGGAGCTTGGCTGCCAATTCCACGATACATTGATCGGCGGTTTTGCGTACGTCGCTGATCTGATTCTGCTGGCCAAGATTCCGAAGTGTTTCTCCAAAACCCTGAAGCCGTTGCTAGTGTTCTGTAGCTACCCGGACTGAAGATCAACACACAAAAGTTTGAACCTATGGTCACCTGTGACGACCCTCCCGTATATATATATATATATATATATATATATATATATATATATATATATATATATATATATATATATATAGTTGACGAATCCATGGATTTTGGCCTGGAAATTTTCCACTCACTGAGCGCCTCTGAAATGGTGACCCATCTTGGTAACCCGTTCACCCGAGTGGACAAGGCACTAACTAATCACCGACTGCAGCTTCGTACGATCTAAAGCGCCCTTGAAAGCGCATCAACGCCTAGAACTCCTGAGACATCATCCGACCCCCCGGAATGAATCACTCTTTAGTATTGACCCCAGTCCACCGAAACGTGTCACCAGTTACATGCTGTTAAATTCACCAGTTTGTTCAGCGTTGGCTTCGCATTCTCAGAAACAACAACCAGCTAAATCCACACCCCCAATTCGTTTGGGCGGTCTGGGTATCTCGAGTTTGTCCAATACTATTCACATATCGCACAAATCACGGGTGGAGAGACTGCTGTCCAGTCAGTGTCCATTTCTGAGGGAGGTCGTCAGTGATTATCTTTTTGGCCCTATTATGAGGGACGTCAATTTGCTGGTACGTATTCATGATGTGGTAGTGGCGAACAAGGAGGAGGCCCATGCGGCATGGATGAATAAACTCCGTCATTCGCTAGACGGCCGTGGTCTTCAGGAAATGTCACGCTCTTCATTCTCCAGTTCTTGGTTGCTTAGTTCAAATAGAATTTCCCCTAGGATCTTCATTCACGCACATCTAGCTCCGATGTGGTCTTCTGTGGACTAAGGTCTGGTATTCACGAGTTGGCCGAAGTGACCGCCCGGTACTCTGGTATCAGCGTAGTGGATGGTTATAGGAGCAAAGTTACTTGGGCTGAAAAGATTTCAGTGTATTTGACCGAATCCCTTAATGTTGCAATTCGATCGGCCCTTCATACTATGCTTTGTCGCATGGACTCAATCTCCCATAATCCTAAGTACACTACATTCCGTGTAATCATGCACCCCTCTTCCTACGGCGCCATTCTTCGACTGGGAGTGCCCCCTTTGTGCAGCCAGTGAATTAGGCCTACTGACGACCATGGACTCCCGGACAACCTACGAGACATTCATGCAAGTAAGTTGGTGTGGATTGTTATCATTTTTCTGACAGCTGTCTCACTATGAAGAACGCTTCCTCTTCCGGATGCCCGAGCCTTGACTATGCTAGCAGCTCGGTGACATGAAAAGCGTATGATTTTGACAAATCTTGTTTTAGCATATCAAACATTAAGGTTCTAGCTATTCAATCATGTGGATTTCGGTCGTTTGCTACATTTTGTCAGCACGGTTATGTTTGCTTCTACTTTACTTACATGTTTGGTTATCCACTTAGAATTTCAGTGAGATGGGGACTGAGCTGGGACAGCGTCACCTTAGGACTGCATAAAAGTTTCGGATGTTACTGTCAGACTGGTCTACTTTCGTTAGTGCTAACCCTCCCAGTGCGACATACATAATGTTCCTCCGTGCGTTCAGGTCTCATTGATCTTCAACTATGCTTTCTGAAGGCTTGATGACCGTCTTTATGTCTCCATCGATTTAGTCCGCTTTCTGTTGAAGGCGTGATAACTTGCCACTTTATAAAGGAGACTTCTGAAGAGGAACTTTCGTTGTGTCAACTATTTTGTTCTTGATTTTAACGGTTCACACTGTTCGCACTTAATAACTACATGGTGATGCCTTTCTCGTTTGTTTCATCATTCCAGATTGTGTCAACTTCAGGCCGTTTGCTTGCTAGTTTCTTTTCTGTGCATTTCCTTCTGGTGGTAGTATGTTTCCTTCTCGTTTTTATCCCCTGTGATTCTTATACGTTAGGTCGTTATTCCACATAGTTCAAGTTTAATTACAATATTTACAACATTTGGCGTCGCGCTTTGACACTATTCACAATGATTATTGAAATGGATCGATTATCCACTAATTAAAGTGCTTGTAAAGTGTAGGATTAGTTGAAGAGGCTTGACATTTGGTGCCTCACAAAATCTGATTTGGACAAGAAAAAGAAGGTTGCTTTCTTTCTACACTTCCTCGTCATAGAAGCTTATGCCCCTTTCAAAAACTTGGCTTTTCCGGGGAGACGAATCATTTGTTCCTATCCCACGCTAAAGAAAATACCTCTGCAACACTTTGGAATAAAGTAGTGTGAACTTGGTTTTACTGCAATTTGGGGAATGCGCATCTTGTGGACGCAATCATTCCCGGTATTCATGTCCACAAGACAGGCAGTGTTTCGACTGTGGCAAAATGGGTCATATCCAGTCGGTATGTAAGTCTCGATGTTTATGTTATTTAGCAAAAAATTCTAATTCGAACGTGCAATCATTGAATGATGACATTTCTACTTTTTCTCTGTCTATTCTGCCCCAAAACACTTCTCATTTTCTGAAAACATTAATGTCTGCTTCTGGCAAAAGTCACAATTTTATTGTTGACACCGATAGCGTTGAATCAATAACTTAGCATTCAGACCTAGCTGTATTTCATCCTGATGTCATTTTGTAGCCCATACAAACTATCATTCGTGGTATTACTGGTCACTCATTGTCTCTTGTAGGCTGCTGCAGCGTATCGATAAAGTTGCCCGATGCTAGTCCTAATGATTGTCAATTTTTAGTTTCAAGCTCAGATCCTTCTGTTCTTGGACTCAAAGTTTTACACCTACTACATTCTGACATTTCGCTACTGACGTCAATGAACAACGTTGACATTAGACAACTTATACTGGACTGTTCTAAGGTCACAGGAGGGATGTGAATACCGAAGGTAAAGCTTGAAGCCTCGAGGGACGCAGTTTTTTTTAAGAAACGAAACATCCCATTTGGTTCACGAGAACCTGTGTACAAAGAATTGCAATCCACGTGTGATAAATGATAAATAACGCCTGCTGACTCGTCAAAGTGTGCGACTCTAATAGTGACACCATTAAAAGTTGATAGGATTACATCGAGAATTTATGGTGACTACAGGTTAACGTTTAATACACGTCTACTACAACGTACTTGCACAAAAGAAGAACCCAAGGATGTAATGTATTGTTTGTCAGGTTCTAAAGTCTTTTCAAAAATCGATTTAAAGAATGTCTATCTACAAGTACCACTGGATGAAGTATCAAGCAATTTGGCTATGATTACCACACCATTTGGACTGTATCGACACGACTTTCTACCATTTGGTTCGAACGTTTCGCCAGCTGTATTCCAGGATATCATGAATACAATTACTAAAGACTTAAATGGTATCGAAACCTATCAAGATTACGTTATTGTTCATGCTCTTGTTAAACCCACCCATGATTATTGTATACTTTCTCTGTAGAAACCGCTTTTTGACTTTAACATGGCCACTAACCCAAAGAAGTGTAATTTTTCAGTTTTCTCTTTCTCATGCCTTGGTTACGTTGTTGATAGCAATGATTTCTAGCCAGATTTACAATGCTTAGCCTCACCAGTGAACACACCGTCACCCACTAACCTTCCTGAACTCCGTATTGTTCTGGGTGCACTCCAATACTACTCACGTTTTATTCCGAATTTCGCTCAATGTGCCACTTCTTTGTTCGACATGTTATCTATCAACAGTTTTTCTTGGTCCACTGACCACGAAAAATTGCTCCGTAATTCGCTTCACAATCTCCAACCTATTGCTGTTTTAAAACCGTTTTCTGCCGAAGATCATTCAACTGTAAGTACCGATGCTTCTCCCACTAGAATAGGTGCAGTTCTTGAACAGTGTGGTAGACCTGCTCTATGTATCTCACGTTGTCTCTCTAAAGCCGAATGTGGGTATACTCAGACCCAACGTGAAGCCCTTGGAGTATATCGGGCTGTTGAAAGACTTCATAAATACCCTTTTGGACTTTCATTTACTATTGCAACAGACCAGGAAGCCTTAAAATTACTGTGTCATCCCAGCAAATAGCTGGCAATGTCATCTACTGCCATGGTGCAACGCTAGAGCATTGCTCTCAGTTCCTACAATTACACAATCATTCATCGTAGTTGATTTCCTATCCACACTTCCGTCACTTTATTCAAACTCTGACAACGGTGACTGTTTACTAGTTCAACCACTGTCAGTAAAAAGAGATGCACTCGTGTGAGATACTCGTAAATTCTTTGGTCCTGTTATCTTTGCATTAAGACGTGGCTGAATACAACAGGTGCGGCCTAGATTTCCCGCATTTCACTATTGCCGTGATAGTTTTCCCATTACTCCAAGTGGATTACTGTGTTTTGATGATCATGTTATCATTCCACCGACCCTAAGATCTGATATCCTTGCAGACTTACATTCCGGACATTTAAGAGTAGATAAGATGGAATAGCTTGCTAGCTTATCTTGTTGGTGGCCGGAACTAGAATCAGATATTAAACACACAGCAAAAATTATACCAAATGTATACACAAGATTCATACGAGGCAATCACGATGGCTTCCATGATCTGTTATGTTTGAAATATTTCAGAGAGTTAATGCTAACTGACCTATTGATTAGCGTTGCTTATTATAGATGGCTTGGAGCTTTTCTCACTTTATGACCGAGGGCAGATTTTACACAACATGCCTTGAGAAAACTATTCTGTCCCGAGGGTGTACATGCTGCTTCGGTCACCGAGAGTGGTACACACTTCACTACCAAGGCTTCAGAGAAATGAATTAAAGGACTTGGATGTCGGTATTTGTTCACTGCTCCGCGACATCCACAGTCCAATGGACTTGCAGAAAATTTTGTATGCACGCTGAAGTCTGCCATTACTTTTTTAACACCAAACTCATTTGTGGAACTTGACCGAGGAATCGATAATTTTCTCAGGCAGTACAGAAATGCATCACATTCGGTAACTGGAAAGAATCCGAGATTGCTTTCATATTTCGTTCTCTGTGTACAGGTTCTGACTGTGCAAAAGCAGTAGATGTTACATTTTTCAAAGGCAAAGATTTACGTTTTGCTAATGGAATAGTTCTTCTTCTCATGGAAATCGCATGGTTAATATTCTTGACTTGCAATACCATTCTTACCATTGAAGACATGTTGATCAAGTTGCGTTCAGTTCTGGAGATCAGTCTGTTAATAGAAATCCTGTTGCTTCGAATTCTAACCAGTCCTTCCTAGATAATCCTGTTATGCTGGAAGCAAGCAACATTACTAAAGTACAGGCTATTTCTGAAGTAGACGAAACATTTGAAGAACCGATAGTCAGAAAATCTGAACATTTGGAATTCAGACCACCACGGAATTATAAATATCCGCGCACTCATTCAAGGTGTGGCGGATGTGATGAACATGACTTATATGCTTTGTCTTCTTCTGTTATGCAAGTGTTTTACCGCTCCAATATCCTGGACAATTGGTTGATACGTACGATTTGACAATATGCGTTCTGTGTTGTTGTGCCTAATTGTGTTTTGCGACTCGTATGAGTTCGATCGTTATCCTATATAGTTCAATCCTAATTACAGCATCTACAACATTTTTGCCGGTCCGCTTGTATTACACGTAGGTATCCGTCATTTGGTTTTCCAGCTTAACGAACGTGGGAAACTGGCATGGCTCTAGTAGCAGAAGCGTTGCTGTCCTCTTCATCTTCGAGTCAGTGGTTGGTTACTAAGGGTAATACGCCAACAGTAATGTCTGCAATTCAAGACTGTTTAATCAGTGTTTCAGTAAATTTAATTTTGGTGTCTTCAATCTGCTTCTTTGTTGCTGAAGTAACTACCGAATTTGACAGAAGGATACTATTCTGATAGATTTGTTGTTACCATATTTCAGCACGACTTTCCCATTAAATTCATTTCACGCAGATTAGTAAATGATCAAATTCATCTGCAAAGAATGATTGCACCAACTGAGGAAGCTTAGATCAAAATTCACTGCTTGCTCATAGGCCAGTAGGAGAAAAAGCGTGGCAAAGTGAGTTAGGTAAACAAACAATATATGGCAATTCAACAGTAAATAACTAGATAAGAACAAAGGCCATGCGCACTGACTGTTGGTGAGAAACTGCCTAGGAAATCCCAAATTAAAACGTACTATAGGAAACTGCACAATTCTGTGCATCAGCACCTGTAGTAATCACTTAGTAGCATGTAATGGTTTGTAATTATCTTTAACATGACACTAACCGCAGTTTCCTACCTACACAAACGTTTTCGCCTAGAATACTTCAGGAGGCGGTTTTTCAATGGTGTCGTAGAATTAAAAATAACTCAAATGATCTATTCTACGTGAACCGCGGGCCCTAGTCAACCGCTTCTCTTCCACCTGAGGAAGCCTTTCGTACTGACAGTTGTCTTCCATCCAAAGCCAGCTATCAAGCGTTGGATCTGGTTCTCCCTGTGGCCGTATGTTCCAGAAGCCTTTGAATCCGGTATAACCGTCAGTCACGGTTGACTACAACGCATACACTGGTTATATTTACAACTGGCTGTTCAAAAGTGTTTCGTTTGCATTATAGGTGACAGACATATACAACTCAATCGGTGTTTGGGCCAGTGAGGATCCATGTGAGCCTATACAAACCACGACAAATCCAGCGTTCAGAGCAGAAATATCGAAGTGAAAATAACGTATACTGGTTTTTGTGCAAACTATATTGTTCAGGCTAACCATCTTTATTTCATTTCTGACTCAGCCCAATTTAGCAGGTTAGAAGGTGAAGTGGCTGGAAAGTCAGTTGGCTAAAGATGCAATATACAAAAATTGACTCGGTGTTGATTTTAACTTGAGATAAGTGGCTGCGCCATACAAATTTCATTTGACCCGCAAGAAATCCCATTCTGCTGCTCGCATTGGCTCATGCAAGTCATGCGGAAGTGTGCTACTAGGATATGTTTTATCGTTAGTTATTTGTTTAGATAATGCTCGCTGTTTCCACCGAGAGTGAGTCAGTCTTTAGAAGTATGACTCGGTGGGATAACATTCTTTAGGCGTTTGCCAACTTTTTTTGTACGCAATCCCAAAGGCATGAGTTAGTAGGCTACGGCAGGAAAAATAAAAATCCGCACATTTTCAAATTAAGTGGAAAAGATGAATGTATTTCATTCTAGCCTACTCTGGGACCAACAACAATTAGCCCAGCCAGAAGACACAAGGAGTCCACCGAAGTCTGGGTCTTCAAAAACCAGACTGCCTTCAAGGAAAATAGTTTCAGTTCGTTTCAAACAACTGATCTTACTCTAATCTTAATGTGCACACAAACGAAGATAAAAAAACGAACAGTTAAATAAAATAGTGCTCAAAATAACACATACTTCGCTGTATGCAAAGCACTACACATGAGTGGAATAGCTTCGGGTATGCACCAAAGTCTTCTGTATCAGGCGGGCAGACGTGTAAAACATGCATGCGGAAACACGCATTACCGTTGGGAACACTCGACAAATTATAGGTCATTGGGTCACTACCAGCCTTTTTCATTTCTTATTGGCTTGGAAAGAGACAGATATACAAGGCTGTGCTAGATATTTGTCAATTATGGTTAAGAATCAACCTCCACAAAGCTTTATCATAGTTTACCCTCACTTTTGGAAGACCTAGAAAGCACACATCCCAAGACCTTCCGCAAAGGACTCACTGATATTGAGCACACAGACTTAGCATGCGTTGCGTTACATCATCAGAGTTTATCTTTGAACTTCCATCGGGTACAAAAAATCGGTTTGTCTACATTAAGGAACTCCACTTCTGCGCCCAAAACCACCTCCTTCCTTGAGGGAAAGCTTTTATCTAGTCAGCATGGGTAGAAATTCCCAGAACAATCCAGAGGTTACCTTGGCTACTTTTTCCTGCTCAACCTTTATTCCGTCAAACTCATTGGTGGCTTATTGGCCTTAGCTACTACTTTTAGTAAGTGTCCTCCAATCTTTTGGTTCGAGAATGTTTGTAGGTCATCATTTATCACAGAAATACCTTGCATTTTTAGGATATCCGCACCAAATTTAGTACGAATGAAGTCGAACAGTTTGGGCGTCGTGTTTAACATGTTATTGATAAATGGATTGAGAATAACACAACGTTACGAGCAAGTTGTAATACTCTACGTTTCAACCACATTGTTAATGTGATTTCGATTACAACACTCCTGAGAAAGGCCACCCTACGTGGTTGAAACGTAGAGTATTAAAACTTGCTCGTAACGTTGTGTCATTCTCAATCCATTTATCACCCTACATTTTTCTCCCTGTCGCACACATGTTGAGGCGTAAAAAAAGGCTTTTTTGCACCTACCGTTCAGTTTCACTTGGGAGCAATTAAAAAGGGCCAGTTACATAATTCTCAAGACCAAAATTTTCTGTTTGTTTTACCTCAAGGCGGAAAATTCGAACCCCGCCAAACGTACTTCTATTCTATGGTCGACCCAGCGTATCTCTTCGGGAGTTTACAACAATCTACTAAACTGTTTACAAGTTACTGGAACGGATTTTTTCTTTCCATTTGCTGCCTTATTTACGGAGCCCGAAGTGCTACAGATATCGTCACCTCTAGCACACTGCAAAACCTTCCGTCAAGAATCATAAGATATGCACAAATATAGGCAAGTATACAGAAGGTTGTTTTTCAAATTGTCTGTGTTACTCATTTCTCTTTCACAATTTATTCTTCTAGTTTTGTCAGTTTACGCTGAAACTCAACCAAATTTGGCAGTAACTTTGAATATTTCCTCTGAGCAAATATGCGGAACTGTTCACAAGTAGGAATAGATCCGTAAGTGTCCTACAGGAAAAATCGTTTTCTACAACAGCTTCACGATCATGGTTTTCATCACCATTCCTTACAATAGCGAGGCTCTTTTTCGAAGTATATTAAGGACACTTCGAAATATTTCAACGATCCACCTCGTAAAACACTTAGAATTGGAATTATCAACCGTTTCTAACGCAAAGTTGTCCACAATCCACTCCAAGAGCAATATAAATGGCCAATGTTTTCAGCTGGTCTTAAGGTGACGGCTAATTCTTGCGAACTTGCAGTTGTAAGACCACGGAGACATTTTGCATTGACATCTTCAAACGCTACTTGCTGTTGATTGACTGATTTGTAGCTACGATGGGCTCCAGTTATCCACCATTCTCCTCGTATGTGCTCCTTGCCAAAGTAACCCAAATGAAGCTTTGCGGATTCTAACAGAGAAGTATGCTTTGAGGATATTTCAGATTGACTCGAATGCACTAATCCATCTTTGTCTTTCAAAAACAGAAATGTACGCTTTCCCATAAGCTACCTGTAAATGTGTTCAATCAGAAATGTATATTCGTGTGCCAACTGTTCGTTTCAGCCATTATGTCTCATCAGGTTGATTATCCTGATTTTCTCTGATCAGCCGAATAGCCACCCATTAAATGTAACAGTGGTTTGGTTGGGGTTTTGAACTCCTAGAGAGACATATTTTTGGACACATCCCAGCCTAGTCGACTCAGTTTGCTGGTCACACAAAACACAGGTTGACAACTATGTTGACCGGGTAACTTGTCTAGGCATCCTGATGCTCTCCAAATTCAAAATGGCAATCCTCTTTATCATCGTATATACAGGTGACGTGCACATTCTGTAACAATTTCAAAATGCTATCCGGTTTACGATGACACGTAATCCTACATATGAAAAAAAATTGTATGAATGTGTATTCTAGCTTTAAAAATGATCGGGTGCATGTATCGTTTTACCAATGATTTTGGATAGTCTTAGTTTCGAAACTACGGCAGGAGGTCAGTGTAATTATCAAGTTTAGTCGGACCCACTTCAGGGGAAACCATAACTTAGAAGTAGTTATTGTCAACTCTAATTTCCTCAAGTATGGTTAATCAAACGAAAAACTCACAAGACTAGACCGGGATAGTTTTCGTATGGAGAACGGTCCTTGTTGGGGTCTTTGTTGAAGGAACCATCGGCTTATTTGTTAAACTACGAAGACTAATGTCAGGGTTCTTATTGTTCAACCTTGTTATACTCTAACAGCACCATTCCATTCCTGTCTGTTTGTTTTCGGGTACTGAAGGCAAAAACTACATTATCGCTGTTGCCTTTAGTTTTTTTCTCAGTTACTTGGTTAGTAACCTATCTGTAGTTTGAAGAAATGAGTAAGTTTCACTGTCAACTGTGGGGAGAAAATAAGCTGCTTCAAGACCAAAAGGGCCGGTGAAATCTGCTTATATCACAGCATCATTTCCGAAGCAAGCCGTTGAAACTGAACAACGCCTGACAAGACTTTTGATTCGCACGTATGACACACGTGATTTGGACTTATGTTTCCATGTGATGCATGCTGACTTATTCGTCTGATGGTCCAGGCAGGTACATAAACACATTAGTATTTGTTTACAAACTTTTAACATGCATGCTGCACGCTCGATGTTACAAAAATTTTAACAGCGTTTGAACGACTGGTCAAAATGACCAAGTTACGGTTTTCTCTTCGATGTGTGGTGAGTTTTTGTATCCGTTGTACACTTCGTTAGCAAATAATATCAGATCTGTGATTTAGACGGAAGAACTCATGCAGCCCCATCTCCGTCTGAACCACTAGCCTGAGATGATGACCGATTGACCATGCAGAAGCAAACTCAGGCCGGTCAGTAGAGTTAAAGCCATCTTTTAATAAACCATCGACCGAGCCACATGAAGGACTCAAGCTAACTGTTCGACAAAACATCTTTTCACACGTAAACAACCAAATGCTCAGGTGGAACGAGTAAACTGCATCATATTGTTTGTGCAATTAATACGGTGTGTACTCATAAGCTTCGGAAGAATTTAGGTTCGTGTCCAGGTCTTGGTTTCATTCCCTTCGAAAGTCTACATGAATATATGGCTAGCAGAGATATTTAGAAACAGTAAAATCTGTGAGCGCTAAATGAATCCAAACGTCAGTATAGTTTTATCACTAACAACACATCTAAGAGGTTGGATGGGTCAACTGATTCTACACATCACCCATAAATCATGAAATTTGTTGTTTAGTGTGAATGTTGAACGTGTAGTAGTGAGTTTGCATTCCATGTTCGTCACGTCATGCTATCTGACTGAGTCGATCATTAATCGGTTAAGCACTTGAGTCTGATTGGCTAATCTCTACAGAGTTCACATACCTCATCGATTGCTTGTACATCTTAAATCAGTTTGCAGCCATACCCTTTAGTTAAAGGCATCTTAACGGTGATGGTGTATTTGTTGGAACAAAGCAGTGATTTTATGTACACGAACGCATGTTAACTACGAATGCGCATTAACACCATTTCTGAATAGCAAAATAACAATTATAATATTAATAATAATACTGGTCAGTAATTTTGAAACAGAATGGTCTACCACTCTTCTCATTTTTCGCTCAGGTATGCTTGTGTTTCATTGACTGCGGTTACTTGTGGTCATCAAAGTATCCGTACGTGTTGGCAGATTATTGTTGTGCGCTCGTTGATTGCCTGTCTTTAGCAGTGGTCAGAAGTAGTCGACAGTCACCGATCTTACTTTGCTCTATTCAAGTATGTGCGCTCATTTATTTCAAATATGAAATACATGGTGCCTGAAACGACACTGGTGTGAAGAAATGTTCATGCTTGATGGCCTGAATCGTAGAGATACAACAGAGCCATTTTTACTGCTTATTCTAACGGCCAAATCATGCGTACATGTCTAAACGAATCGAAGGAGCTGCTGACTTAGATGCATTTAACCGGATAACTGCTGCTGTATAGAGACGCTGGATGAACTTTAAAAACACAACGATCCCCTGATGCAGTTCGCCAATTACGAAAGAAATGTTAGCATGTCGTTTACCCCCTTCATCTATAAAATATCAGAACAAGAACATATAATTTAGAAGAGACTCCATTGCGAAAAATCTGGACTTCGGCTGGATTCCAACCAACAACAGAAGCAACGTGCCCAAACGTGGCAAATGCTCTACCAGCTGAGCTACGAAACCACTCCGGAAGCTCCAAAATTTCACATTTGGACCTAGTTGCTAAACCTGCCAAACTAGTTATCAGTAATTCAATGTCAATGCTCATCGGTCGTGTTGGTGGATTCCAGCGTGAACTGATAGGGGAATCCTGCTTGGGCAGTCAATCAGTTGGATCATTTAGTGGATTCCATACAACACAGTTGATTGGGTGGCTAACTGGATCCAAATGTGAAATTTCCGAGCTTCCAGGGTGGCTTCGTAGCTCAGCTGGTAGAGCATTTGCCACGTTTGAGCATGTTTCTGCCGCTGGTTCGAATCCAGCGGAAGTCTAGATTTTTCGCAATTGGGTCTCTTCTAAATTATCAGACCTGCTAAACTACCTATCAAAAATATATGTAAGTTAAGTTAGCTGACGGGGCAGATGTGACGGGTCCCTCAGATTGATAACAAGTCCAAATACGTGGAGTAATTATTTACCCAGTGTAAACAAAGCTGTTCGTTATTGTCATGCGAGCTTTAATTACCGTTTACGCTACCCTTGAATACCGGTTACTCATCCAGTCACTAGTTCTTACTCTATTCTCTACATGACCTGCATCATTCCATCCGACTCAACTGATTCTGTGGTGCATGACAAATGTCAAACATTCGGCAATGGACTGAAATACTGAAATAGCAGTTTCATCCCAAGTAGGTGGGAGGGATATTTGCCGCTGGTTAGGTTATGGAACACGCTAAAATGGTGACATTAGTAAGCCAACAGAAGGCGAACCTGGTTCAGAACATGCGTGATCTGTCATACTTAAATGAAAAGAGTTGGTCGGTGTTTTTGGCTAATATGTCAGTGGCTGGAAATAAAAGGATTTGATACAGCCACGTCTGCTTATAATATTCGTCTGTTAGAGTGACGGGCTGCGTTAGGATGATTATACTCCTATCAACCGGTGCTTCCGTGTACGATTTTTTTAAACTGTTTCTAAATAGTGGTCCATTACCTTGGTCTGCCTGGTTACTTGACCATAATCCTATCGAACGACCTTCGAGATATCTTGGTCAAAGACCACTTCGCGCAGCTTATCAGCCGTACGCAAATCAGGCGTAGAATACTCCACGAGAAGTGGACTAACTCAGCACCAATGAGCGGCAACAAATAAACTGAGTACTTACAAACAGACTCATACTGCTCAAGCAAATTTCGTCCGTTAATCAGAATGCCGAACAACGTGGAACTGCGTCGAGATGGGCGACCTACTGCTTATAAAACACAGGACAGTTTGTAAAATTACGACTGGATGAACGGCGTATATCCATTACTAGTCGTCTAATCAAGGGTTCTGAGTCTACCATCACAAAGACATATTGATTGCTTCACTCTGGGGTCGTAGTTACTTTTCCAATTTATTTCCGCAAGAGTTCAACTAGCCTGAGCCAGGGCGAGGAAGTTCACATACTTGTCTAATTTGTGCTATAAGCCGACGTGTGCAACTCTGTTCAATAGTGATTGTACTTTCAAGACAATACGTATTATGTGTAGCATGGTAACCCACATGATGCCCGATGAATCCACAAAGTAAACACACGTCATTTTGTTTTCATATACAGAACCATCAATCAACTGCGAGCTGAACAACGATCACGAATGGGTTTGAATTTCCAAGTGTTTGACTGATTCAGCGAGAAAATAATTTCGTTCCACTGACGGGTTTTGTGTAAAGCTATCAGTGGTTTAGCCCCATTTGAAAAGCATGAAAGCCCGATTGCGGAGATAGAAGTGAATGAAATGGTTTTCTTCATACGCAACGGATCTGATTGAAAAGAGATGGAAATTCACAAAGATAATTTTTTCAGGGGAATTAAAATCCTATTCTTTGCTACAATTCGCACTAACAAATAACCATGAATTGTATCGCTTTGATTGTCAACCTAACTGTCCTGCCCTAACTATGAACAGTAGTGCCGTAGCTTCACACAACACATGTATAGACATAATCCTCAGACCAACAGTGTAGTTTAGTGAGTACTTATTTACTGTTAAGGTAAAAACCTTAATACAATATGGACTGGTTTCAAATAGTGAGGTGTTTCCTGAAAGAAGTAAGATAAAAACTCAGACGTTCACACAATCACTGTATAAAATGGGTGCAAAACCATGAAAGGCAAATGGAGGACGGTGCAAGTGAACACTGTTGGACAGATAAAAATAATTTAAATAGAGTTACTAATGAGGATAGGGAAATACATTTAAAGGTGTTCCTCTTACTGTAGTAAAATAAAATTTGTAACCGAGGTTCTAGGGCGATCGGTCCCAAACTTCCCAATTTATGACATGGCTGGCCCCCTAAATTCACAATCTCCTCACGTAATAAGTATAACAATCACAATAAAATCAGAACGGTAAGAGCAAAAACGCCGTTTCTGGTACCCCAATATAAACCACATAAGTTCAAAGTTGTATGCGAGTGCAAACATTAGCCACAGTAATATCAGTCTCAGGCCGAAGGTCACTCAGAAGTCCGTGTTCCCCAAATATTTCTGAGAACGAAAAGTCCATTAATTGCTTCACTCTCGTCCGCTTTTGTCCTATCGATCCCTCTGTGCTCAAACTGTCACTGTGAGGCCGGACAATTTGGCCCACTTTGTCTGTGAGCAAGAATACTGACGGTTCGGATCTCAGTTTAACTATCTCCATCTTATAGCTAAAAACAGAGACAAGATGGTTTATGATGGAATGTTGGGTTGTGCAGCCCAGGTGTGCAGCTCAGGTGGACAATAATTAACACATCATCAGTTAAGGTCTCCCTGGTTCTTAAACTCTAAAACACTGTCTGCGAGAAAGTAACCAGGGCGTATGAGAATTAGAAACTCGACCTCAATAGCATTTACTATTTCATCAGAGCGAAACATTATATGCAACACTGTGATCACAGTTTACATATGTTTGCTTTTCACCATCAACGACCGTGAGTAAAATTCTGTTTCCTTATCAATGGTCACTTTTTCTAATTAAGACAGGGTCAATCTAGGACGGTGCGTCTTGCACAGTCATTCTTTTGCTGCTACCCTTTCGTTACTGCCTCAGCCGTAGTAAAACTCCGATATGCACTTGTCCCATGGCATTCCCCCCTTTCATACGCCAAGCCTAGACAGCACCGTGAGTAATTCCAGTTTCTGTTTTTCATAGGCTTGCATAGACTACGTAACCAGAATAAACATTGCTAATGTGTTAAAACCAATGTCACACCGAAATTCTTCAAACGTTTCCAAAACGTGTCTTCAAACCATGTACTGACGTCACTTTCATCGGTAGACAAATATGCGTTTGGAATGTCACTGTAGAACACAGGTTCCAAAGCAAACAAATGATACAGCATTGAGTTATGTTCTTCGTCATTGCAGGACATGACAGCCAATCCATCCGATTGACTTCTTGATAGAGATGGATAAAAGAAACGTTGGTCGATTCCTTGTGAATACTAGGGAATTTTTGCTCTCATGTGAACTGAACATCACTCACAGTTAGTCACAACTGTCACGTTCCAAAAGATTTTCTCAGTTAGCCTCTTTCGAAGAGAATCACTGAACTCGAGCTTCGCTCTTGTTACAGTTTGTCAGCAGTGTATATCCTAGTTACGGCCAGGGACATAGAACTTCGACCATGTTTTTATGAGGGCAACCGTGTTGACCGTTGCTTTGTTGACCTCACACTAGGTTTGACCAAACTATCATACGTAAACGCTCAACCACAGTTGCTTGTGAGTAATGCTGGGATTACTTGATAGTCTGGAGACACAGTAACTGTTCTGTTAATCTCAGTCGATGATCCCACGACCAGGACTTCCTTCCAAGTTGAACTTTCAGAAGTCGTTGACTGGTTGAGCAATACTTTGATTACAGGTGGGTAGTAGCAGATTTTGGGGATTTTGTTCTACTCACTAGGGAGTCGCTTCTTAGAAAAATTGACTGAAGCCAGTTCTAGGTCACTGCTTCAAGTTTACATCACCTGCTTCAGCACAGCCAACTAAGATAGTAAGTATGCATTTGGAGTTTTCTTCAATCATGCTGCGCGTACACACGTGAACCAAGTGTGAACCTGGAGATTTTCCACAGCCCGTGAGGACACGTATTGTGAAGACTGGTAAAAGAGTGTAAGGACGACCTAAGTTGTACTATCCATAATTCAGTATTTAGCTGGTATCAAACATCATAATTTTTCTTTTATTGTACACGAAAATAACCCAGCTTTTTCGTAATGAAATGTTTTACAGAAAAATCATTAACAGGCTTAACTACAGTCCACTCGCAGAAGGTGCCATTGTTGGAAAATACTTGAGAATAGCAAACATGCCTGCCATGAGACATGCGGTCGCCGATTTCAAGTGGTACACGCTCGTTTGAGTTACAGGTCCAGGGCTACTCCTAATGTAGCATTATATTAATTAGCCAACTCCCAATGCACACGCATAAGCGTCATTGTCACATTAATGCCGCGATTTTGACGGCTGTTACGTTGACTGTACTGACTGTAACCTAACAATATGGAAAAATGTCAAGCCTTCCTTCTGTCGAGATTTTCTACTATTGGGACCTAGGCTGTGGAAACTGTTATACAGACCCTATGTTATACAAGGTATCTTATATAAATTAAATTGTCGGTCATTCTTGTATCAACTAAAACTCTTATTACACATATTTATTCAATACCCGTTTTCATTCATTATCCTACTGGCTATTGCGTTTTCCAGTGTTATATACCAAGAAGTTTAAAGAGGCTGAAAAGATGTTGGCAATAGACCAGTCTCAAAGTGAGGAGAAACAAAAGTTTTCCTTATTGCTTGCAGGTTGGTCTCTTCGAAAGTTTCGGAATAGTGCATCATTTGTAGGACAGAATCAAAGATTTCAGGCAAGAATGAGAAACAGTTCACTTGTCGGACCACCCAGTGTTCTGTGGACTTGATGGCTTTCTTAATTTGCTCAATCCCTTTTCAGTTTGATAAACTACGTATTGCCATCCGATGTTGCTCCTTGGATTTCGGGACTCAATTTGAATTCCTTAGTTGAAACGTCCACTTTAATTTTTCCTCATCTAACTACATTACGTCGCATGAATGGTTAGAGACCTTTTAAATATTCAAATGAATTTTACTTCCGTGCTTTGCTCATGGTATTCATCAAGGTGTCACGCTGTCTCCACTTTTTTCCTTTCGTAAGTTTAAGGTCTGCCCACATTTGCGGAAACATTTATCTCCACCTGTGTGGTTGGTTTTCTTCGGAATTATGAAACATTTAGAAAAGCGGAAGTAACAATATACTTCGGGTTACTTTTACTCGGCTAGTGTGCTGGTCATCTTCAGGAACCCTTAAACCAAATAGCTTAGGTTGGTAAGGAGCAACTTTTTACACGGAAACATCCTGTATTTAATCAGTCCGATTAGCACTCTCCTGTCCACATCGATTATCAACCTACGTCAAAAACTTTTATATTAAAGAGAACATCTTGGCACTACATTTACTCCCAGTCTAAGTCAACCAGTCCACATAATGCATTCTTTTCTGATTCCGAGGTTTTACATTATTTGTCTAGTGTCTAACATCTTTCCTTTCACTCTTACGCTTATCCCGGTTTTTCGTTGGTGAATACATTCTCCATCGTGTATTGTCTTTCTTGTGGTCTTCCTTGTCCAATGGACAGTGGATTCACCAGCTCTGAAATAGTTCACTAGCTTTCTTCATAACACTATGCGGCTTCTAACATTTTGTGACGGTTCGCAATCACGATCTACCATATCTATTCAACGCGTTTCTTTCTTGTAAACTAGGCAGGTGTTTGAGTAGTTATTTTCACCAAATTCTACACACGGTGCATTGGGCCCCCTTTTTGGTCCCACCATCATTGCACTACATAGATAATTATTAATGGTTTTTTGAAGTACTGGCATCACATGTGCATGTCAGCTCCTCTTCACTTATGTTCTTTCAAGTGTACGTATGTAACCAGTTCGTCAATTCAACATAAGAAGCTGGCAATTTACCCAACGCAGACAATAAAGCTCTACTCGACTTGAGTTAAAAGACTGTGTCGAAACACATAATTACAGCGTGAGATTTCTCTTCTCGACGCAATGACCAGTACGAACTAGCAACAATACCAACTGTACTATTTAGGTTAGATGTGAGCGGAGCCACAATCACGACCATGTTTTTTCACACAAAATGAAAGGCGAGAAGCAGAATAATCTTTTCATGCTTAGAAGACACTACTGTTGCCTTCATTTTGTCCACCAATTAGGAATCTATCTGAAATTTCACGAGGGCGGAACAGGATTCACTTAAATACGTACTTCGAACACTGTGTAGGCCGTAAGTATTCTTTAATCAAGATAAACCCCTTCATACCTTCCTGACTGCCATACACAAAATAAGCAAAACCCACTTGCTTTAACTGCTAAATGGACTACTGATAAGTATTTTGGTGGATTTGATAGTTTAGGAGAGATCTAATTGCGGAAAATCTGGACTTCGGCTGGATTCGAACCAGTGAGAGAAGCAACATGCCCAAACGCAACAAATGCTCTATCAGCTGAGCTACGAAGCCAGGGAACTTTGGCTGGGGCTTCGTAGCTCAGCTGATAGAGCATTTGTTGCGTTTGAACATTTTGATTCTGTCACTGGTAGAACACCAACACAGAATGAGTTGCGGCGATATTTTTTTATCGTATGCAGTTTTCAGGTTAAGACTCTTTCAACGAACGGAAACAAAGTTAGATCCCTCTGTATTTTTCATTGGCTCTGTATAGGTGAACATTTTTATAGATTCGCAAGTGCACCTGAGCAAGATAATTGAAACGCAATTACGACTACTTCATTTCTGAAGGAAAGTGATGTGCTCGCTTTAATACTGCACAATCTTCCTATAGCAGCACAATTATGCCAAACGTAAACGAAAGATTAACATATCAGACATATCCAAAGTAGTTTTTGTCCAATTTTACCTCTTGTTTTCAACTCCAAAAGTTAGTTTTATAAACGTTAGATGTGGCGGCTCCAACCGCTCTGTTGCTTAACAGTTTGCCTGCAGTTCTAAAGAACATTACGTCTACAGGATAGATAGGTTCCTACATCAACTAATGACCGAATACAGGCTAGT
The DNA here is from genome assembly GCA_013368495.1 of Paragonimus heterotremus. Lineage (NCBI taxonomy): Eukaryota > Metazoa > Platyhelminthes > Trematoda > Plagiorchiida > Troglotrematidae > Paragonimus > Paragonimus heterotremus. The sequence goes on along the minus strand of LUCH01000273.1, from coordinate 224,652 downwards.
TAATTCAGCCTGCTGTAAGAATCGGTGGTCAAACGAGCAACTAGACGCGAATCCAATTAGGAGACAAATCATGAAGACGGGTAGCGATATCTACTGGACGAGTCGTTCACCATACTGCAGCGTAACCCAAACTCCCAAGCATGGATTCTTGTGGTCTGTTAAGTCGGTTGCAATCAACAAACTCAAGCTGGCTTTGTGTGTTCGGGAACAATTCACGTTACCCCGAACTTAGTGAACTTCCCTATCTACTGGCTGAGTAGCCAACTCACTCACCCCAAGATTATCCTTATCAGAACTTTAGTATCTATGAGGCGATACGAAACGTATGCATATACCGCTCTTTGTGTTGTAAATGATTTACTTGAACAAAAATAACCTATGTCGTGTATGCAAGAGAAAATGGTTTACCGACATACACCCTATTTAGTAATGACTTTTGAACAGAAAGCCCCTTTGTTCAGGTGTTAACAGTATGCTTTTTCTTATATTCCGTTATCAGTAAGCGACTGACCAAATGAATCGAAATGGTAACATCCCGCAACGTACGCTATTAGTTGGAATATGCTTGAGATCAACTGAGTACTCACAATATCAGAACAACTCGTGAACAATCGGTAAATCATTTTATCCCTGACGTTTCACTTCTGACATAGAAGTTTCCTCAGACCAGATGAAATAGATATAACCTGATACCCTGTTGTTCTATTAGATAACAAATGAACGGCGTTTGGTTCAAGCTTAATTTGAGTGCGGTGGTAATCCATAGTGGGATTAAGGCAGCAGAATAAGAGTCAACTCTCACCCTTACTTGTTTTTCAATGACTCAAAGGATTCCAACAACTTCTGTAACAAAACATAAATATCACAAGTTTAATATTAATGAGCCAATAAGCTCGACAAAAATATCGTTATTTAAAGTAACGTCTATGACAGCCAATACATTATGCGTCAACTTCGTATCGAGGCCCAAAATATCAGACGGATAAATAAATATACATATGAAGTGTACATACAGGAAAAGTTTGTTTTCACCAGGATTCTTACTTACACAGTAAAACTCACGCCAGTGATTCGTAAACCCACTTCGATGCACTCACGAAATGTGTCGAGATATTGAAACAACTGATAAGTGTTTGAATAAACAAACTGAACATCATTCACATATGAAGGTAAAATTCGCTTACACAAAGACTGCTCATTCGGCCACCTTCAAAAAGAGTCTGGAAATGAATTACGCCCTTGTAATAGCTCGCCTGTACCGCCCATCCTCGACACGACCGTAAAATGTACTTCAGTCCGCAGTCTGTCCAGACCCCTGTAAAGATGACCTCCTATCAGGCACAATCGATCGATCTTACATAAAATCTTGTAAGTGTCGTTCGGATTGGTTTATCATCTCAAGAGGAGGTACAATGATTATCCTGTTATCTCTAATCGATGGCTCCATGATTAGCACTTACTGTCAAGTTGTACTCATAGAGATCATTAAACGTTTAGGACACTGGTGAGCAATAAGGGATGTGGTTCAAAGGCTAAATGGCCAACACAGATACCCACGTGGACGCGGTCCTGAGTTCCAATCTCGGCGGCGTCAGTAAAAACGAACTTCAATAGGAACGAAACTCAGGGTGAGTGTCTTTTCGAAAGAGGAATGCTATAAGGTCCGGGTGGACACAGAAGCTGCCGTCAGACGTTAGTGGTGTTCGGTTTTTATCGACTGTATTCTCTTGTGCTCCCCAGTAGTACTGTGCTTAATTAAGAGTAGATAAAACTCCACTTGAAAACAGCGGTTAAAGTTTGTCTTGCTGAGTAAAAACACATGGATCGAAGAACCCATTTCGTTTGCCACTAACGTTGTTGTTTATTTAATTTTAACTTCCATACTAATGCCCTGGTATACGGAAGTGAACAACAGCAGTCAGCATAGATTAGTTGGCTTCAAACTGATTTGCAAAATGGTGCGGCACAGTTTCAAAATCCGTCGCAAGTTTGCGTACAAACTTCATGATCAATCCATTGATAAAGTGGACGAAGTAACCTATCGCTAACTTCTCGGTACTGATTGAATGCAGTTCATTCAACCAGGCATCATTTCACTTGACTCAGCATTAGTTTATCAAAGTCGGTCTGTCCATAGTGAAGAAATAGAAGTTGCTGTTCTACTGAATATGCTGTGGTTTCGTCAAATGTACTTAGACAGAACAGTGTGGGAAGTGACCTAATGGTTCGCGATTCAATGCCCACATGAAATCCCCAATAGTGCAAAGTAATAACGGTTCAGCGGACGGACAAGTTCTTCAACTGAAAGAAGTAAGTTGAGCTTTCCACATCACGCCTCCGATGAGGTTTTCTGCGATTCCACGTTGGACAAACTCTTGCTCTCAATAATGACCGGCCAAAATGAACCAATATTTCACAATCCTAATGCTCTGGTCTATCAACGCAGCGTCTACAGGTGTTTAAGTAGACCTACGACCAAACATAGCTTTTAGAACAAACTCATACTGATTGTACCAGTCTTTCTTTGTCCAGCTGTATACTCAGCGTAGGGTATAATTTCAAGTCAGTCGAAACTAAGACAGACAGCGAATTCCGATGTGAATCGACTGGTAGAAGAAATGACGATATTGAACGAAGGTTATTTAGGTGGTTGTTACCAACACGTGATAACGTATACCTAAAGGACAGCCAACCCCGTTAGGAGACTGGTTCCCTATCAAGGCAGGTCAGAATGAATCAGCCAAAGCATGTATTTTGTCTACTAGCAAGTAATACGCATATTTGCTCTGGGCGGTTGTGCACCGTAAATCGCCATGAGGGCAACTTCTGATAAAGTACATACACGCGAGCATTTCCAATCTTGAGACGTACACCTGCCGCTGTGTTAGACTGAGTTGAGGTTGATCTTGATAGTAGCTCACCTAACGACAGATTGGTGAATCAGAGCAAAGGTATGGATGAGAAATAGACTATAAATTCTATCACCATGTGAAGGCTGCGATCAATCTGTATTAGCCAAATCACAAGTTGTTCGCTGGAAGACTCCCCGCTGGTTAAAGGGGCACGGTACATTCCATGGTATTCCCACACTGATAAAATAATATCAGCGATCAGTAACACACAGTAAGCGGTATAACTTTCTTTTGATATATGCCCTTAACCTAACAGGCTTTCGTCAACCTTCACTTCCACTGAACTTACGAGGCCACGAGTATGTGCACAAGATTCAAAATGACAACTTTATTTTACTAGGTAGGTATGATCACCAGATTCACTGTGGTTGCTTCGGACTTTACGATTATTGATCAGCATCTAGGGACATGGCTGGTGTAACTGGAACATGAGTCATATATGATTGTGGAGTTCGCATTCAGGCTCTCAACCAGCCCCTTTTGGAAGAAATCACTGGGTTGAGGATTCGTTATTGTTTGGCTTTATTAACTTGGTGTTTTCTGATACGAGGTTAATGGTACTGTGGTATTAGTGACGAGTTCTAACGACAGCAAAGTTAGAGTCGAATATCTCTTTCCAAAACGGTATATGTAAGTTAATCAGCGTAATGTGGCAGCCAAATTGACTGAATAGGTATGTTCCAACTAATCGGCCGTTTGCATTGAGAACGGCCACGTAAGTAAGAATTTTGAGTGATCAAAACCACATGGTTGTTACTAGAGCCAAGTGGAGCTCAAATAAACCATCTTAATTAAACCAATAATGTTCGCTTCCATGTGACTTCAATTGCTTTGTCTACTACCGTCTGAAATGTTGGTCGTATGACTGATGGCCTAGTAGGCAGAAACCTGTCCGGTAACATGGACATTGACAGCTTGACGTTCGTTCTAGTTATCTTTACCAACAAGAATGAAACTGGTCACAGAGCTACAGTTGGAGAATGAACACCAAAAGACAATAACAATACAGCCAAAATTATTGTACTGATGGACGTGCGATGCCGCGAACTAATGAGATTCTTGGATGAGTTTTACAAATGAGCAGTTGTTACTCGAAGTAGTGAAATCGACCACCTTTTGTTATCTCATACATTTCGGATTGTCACTCTGGAAATACAGTTCTGAATATTCATGCTGTTAACTCCGGCCGAATAAATTGTATAGATAATTATTCTCATGGTACAAACACTTATGGCTCATTCACAAGTCATAAATCTACTCGGTATGACGGCATTAATAGTCGCTTATATCTACTTGTTTATTATCAACCAAGTGCTTTGGAACCAAGCAACTGAAAATTGTCATTCATTGAACTAGCTTATTTTGCCGTTCAAACTTGTCAGAAAACTTTTAATCCTAGTAATGTTTTCTATCTAAATCATGCCAGAATTTCATGTTGGGTAATCGAATACTAATGGTTGTAGCACAAGTGAATATGTGTTCGAAATCCTCCTGTTGGCATAGGTTGTAGCTTCATATCTCTCATATAAGGAGCACAAGTATGAAGCCCTAGTAATATAATAACAATGTGCCAATTATATATTCACATATATTGTAAGCCAGAAGTGATCACTGAAAACAAATGTGGACACTTAAGTACTTAAAACACATGTTAATGTGTGTTGATTAGGTGCACAGACACTTAAGCAACAAGAGATAAACTGAATACACTAACTGTTGAGATACAATGAACACATGACTTTGGACAGCAAAAGTTAACCAAACTGTCATTCGTTAGAAAGCACCTACCCGCCGAAACTTTTCCCAACGATGCAATGCCAAACAGGTTTGTATTGATTATCAAATTGTTCTCTGACATGAGCACCAATTTCCCAGTCTTGAGTGTACCGCTCCAAAGCGTCCGCAGCTACCTGTATAGCGCGTTCTTGCATCTCTCTAGGCATTTCCACCTTTCGAATCTTGGCTACTTGTTGTGCCATCTTATTCTTACGGCTCAGTTAACAGTGTGCATAACACGAAAAGGAATGTATATCAATTCTCTTATATATTAGTCCTTTAACTAGAATGAAATGATGATGCACGTGATATTAAACACCATGCTCAATGCACATTCTGTCAACTAGATGATGTGGTAATTTTGTCACTGTGTGCTTACATGCTTGTGGAACCCACAGACCCTGTCAAGCGAGCACCAATACGTGGTATGATGGTTTATGTTGCCTCTGAGTTATCCCGATCTTGTCTCTATTGGCATTCAGTAGTCAGTGGCCTCATTATTTGTTATTCATATGAGGAAATCGGTTGGAGTGGTAAATCCGTTCATGGTAGCATTTAGCGAGGTCCCTTAACCCAACAGCAGTCGGATGCATAGTATGAGGTCATATGCCACGCGCTTATTGTCCTGCAGTTGGTAATTTGTACTTGAAGCTGCCAGTGTTTAAGTAACCTCCGTTTGATCCAAATGGTAGAACAGAGCACGCCTTCACATCCACCGTATGTTACTAGGTATATTAACCATACTGAATGGCAATCTTATTAAAAATGTGGGTTCCGTTTATATTCCCCTGTGGTTAGTTGTTAAATATTCTGTAGCCATAGAAAAAGCTGAAAATAACATCATTACTCATTATCAAACACCGGAACCACTCATCAAACTAAAGTGCTTCGTGTATGTACAGTTTATTGGGAACATCCATGCCGATAGTAAAAATCGACAAAAATCATGTAAGTTGAATCAGTCAGTTCTTAGTGAGTGTGGAAATTCCGGCCCGTACGATCATCGATACACTTGATAAGAAAGCAATGTAACGAAATAAAACGCTTATGTTATTAGTGTATAATGGTCACTTTTATGGTAATCCCATCTAGAAGGATTCCAAATTAGTTTCTTTAGCTGTTGCATTTTTTTCGCTCAAAACATTAAATCGCTCAACCTTTTTGTGATTGGCCTGCAAACGAGCAAGCATCCACCGCAGCCTCAGAAGGGGTTGACAATTAGTTTTACAAACATTTGGTTTCAGTGATCATCGGCATAGTGGTGGATAGCTGTGTGCTAACACTTTGTTGTCGTTTATAAACAGAAATCAGCATGAGAAGCTTTTTAATGCATGCTCCTCCCTTCAAACGAATAGTGAACCTTTACCTCGACTGCTTTCTGTTAAATTTCTGGGGGTAACTTTGAGAAATAACATGACATAGTAAGTTCACGTTTTTCATGTTTTAACCAAAGTTCGAAGGTTTTCGTCTTATGTTCACCGGTTAAGTTCTGTCTCCATTTATAACCACTTGTTTATTTGTTTTATCAAGACTGGTGTGCTCTCCCGCTGGAAGTATTGTTTACCACTTATTTTTACCAGTTTGTTATCAGAGGACTTTAAACGTTTTGCCAGATTACTAAAGCAGCTGTCCGATTGCAGTGAAATTCTTCGGAAATAATTCCTTAATTGCATTGTTTCTCCTCATTTCAAAATCTGTGGGAAATTTCGGACAAAAATCATACTGGACACAATCCACCCTTTATATTCGGACCTCTGTGTGTCCCCATATCTTCCATGACCACTGTGAAATCGTTTAATTACATGCACCCCATCTTATTATCCCCCGTTATTCTTCATTTGGCTTAAAATCTACATATACTCAAACTTTTTCATTCCTGAATTAACTTCAAAACTAGATCGAGGAATATTCTTCACAATTAATAATGACTGTAACCAATTGCCTTAATTTGCAGTTGAGTTCCACGGTTGCACTAGTAACTTTGTGACCTGGGCATACTTAGTTAAACGCCTTCCATTTGCTGAAGACGTGTGTTACAAAAAGTTTGAGAATTCACTCTTCGAGTAGCATAAAGCACTTCATTGTTTTGGCCTGAACAGATGACTCCATTTCTTGCAGCATTTCTCACGGCAATGTTCAAAATCCACTAAAAATGGCGTTTTAATCCTGGACCAGGTGTAGATGTGTGTATCTAATATTCAAATTCGATTGCTTGAATAAAGAAGACAGTAAGCTGATATTTAACGATTTATGTCCGGACAAATTTCGCTGCATCTTTACCAGTGTATACTACAGACCATTTATATATCAGTGAGAAAACGAACAAGATACCAGGGAAATTTATTGTCAGATTGCACAGTCATTGTCACTACCAGAGTAGTGACAACCCTAAAAACAGTTGTTTCTAAACGTACAACACGGTTTTGAACTTTCGGGCTGCAACAGCTTCAGTATAGCGCAGTGTTCACCTGTGTGACGTTGAGTAGATAACGCGAAATGCCGTTGTGGGATCGCAATGGTGTTGCGTCATTAGAATATGACATGCAATGGACGATGCAGGCTCTCTGTTTCTATGCGCCACTGTGACGTCATGTGGTTGCGTGACCTGTTTCTTGACCCACTTCAGGATGTGCTCCATGATCCTGGTTCTCAACTGGGACCCAGTCCTACCTATGTAGGATGTTCCGCATCTATATCGATATTCATAAATAACGTTGGATTTGGATGGCTTGGGTATCGGTTGTTTCACACACGGCTTTGGAATCCGGAGTGTTCTGGACAGAATCACTGGGACAACTGCATTGTATTTTCTCACGATAGAACTAACCAAAAGACGGTGAGTAAGTTGGCACACATCACCCTTAAAGGGAAGACGAAGAAATACCGGCTTTTTGGACACTGTGTCGGGTCGAATTCCTATATCAATGAGTCGTTTAAATCTTGTAATAAACGGTTTAGGGTAACCGTTTAGTTGTAACGTGGTCTCCAAAATGTCCATCTCTTCTTGCAAAGTATCTTCAATACAAACAGGTCTGGTCCGATCAAACGATGACCGTACCAAACTTTGTTTATAGGACCGGGGAACAAAGCTTTCAAAATGCAGGTACTGACCTGTCCAGGTGCTCTTGCGATGGACGCTTCGTTGAATTGAACCATCTGCATTTCTTCTGATGCATATATCCAGAAATGGTGGACTGTTTTTGAGTCTCACCTTCCATACTGAAATGCATGTTTGGGTGCAAAGAATTCATTCGATCAATTAGGTTCTGTGTCTGCAGTTGATTGTCTGCGATGAGAAAAATATCATCGACGTATCGCTTGTACAACTGCACTGAAGATAACTGCCCTGTCATTTGTTGCCCAAGTTTTGCTACAAAAATGTCTGCCAGAATGGGGCCCAGCGGGCCACCCATAGCTACCTCATCAGTTTGCCCGCAGGCAGGGTCTTGGAAAACGAAGCTGACATTTTTGATACAGAGCAGTAGTTGTTGTTCTAACTCGCTTTCGGGTTCTCCGACTTCTAGATGGCGGGCCGTCTCTGGTATCTTGTTCGTCTTCTCATTGATATATAAATGGTCTGTAGTATACACTCGTAAAGAGGCAGAGAAATTTGTCCGGACACAAATCGTGCAATATCAGCCTACTGTCTTCTTTATTCAAATTCTTGACTGGAAAAAAAATTTAAAAATTCGACTGTTGTTGGCCCCCTGCAACGCACAGGATTTGTTTCAGAGAATGTGTTGAATTCTACAACGACTTCAAACACAAATCTGCAATCGGTGGAGGCGTAGGAAATAAAAAAATAAACATGTTCAATTTGTGGCAGCCACAGGTGATGTCACCACCTGATGCGTTTCCCTGTGGCCCGGATTTATCTACACGCGATGGGGTCAGTTTGCCACCTGAATGTTCAAACGGCTGACAATATCAGCAAAATGCGTATTCCTTCCTACACGAAAGTAGGACGGATGCCAAAAGGAAGCCAGACAATTTCCGCGCAAAATGAGGCTAAACTGCCCCTGCATATGCAACGTAAGTTTAGTGACCAGTTGGGTCTGCATCACACTCTGCTGTACAACGGAGGAGGGAACAACGATTACTGTCACTTGAGACAAAGGATTAATTTCTACCGTCAAATCCCCTGCGTTACTGGGCTTAGCTTTATATTTGCTTATGCGCATATATGTATACGTGTATAGGGTCATGGCTTCGAAGTTGTAACGCAAAATATACTCAAAATGAGTAGAGTTTGCAATATCAAACACTGGCATCGTCCACCAAAATAGTGTTCTGTGTATATGCAGGCCATCCTGAAAACTCCTGTCGATAACAGTATTCGAAAAAGATCGTGCGTGTCTAACCGGACAATTTTCAACACGTAAGTGAATTGAGAGTATTGGAACACACGATAAATCAATACAATGAAAGTAAAGACATTACAGATGAAACCCCGAAGATCACCTCACACATCCCAGTTACAACGATTAAAGGTGAACTGTTCCGTGCATTTTGATTTCTTACTTGTTTTTTTCAGATGACTGTATCATAGTATGTTTGCTGTCGCAGTGGACCAGAGGTGAGCTGTTAAACGGAAGTGTGACTGTTCAGCGGGTAAGCCAACTTTGGTGCGCTGTAGCTTCGGGACTGGCAGCTGGCCTACTTGCCTTAGGATGTCAACTGGTGTCATAACTGCACGTGGTACGGTGATTTGAATTGTATTTGTTTAATGATCAAACCTCGCCGGAAACAAAAGACGGGTTTTGTGGTCGTTACCACTCATCTGATATTTGTATCCGGTGAGTATTAAAGGTATACTACTAACGCCACTCTTCTTTGTAAGGTTACACTGATGTTAACTAAATTTTCGTACTGAGTTTAAGGCGGCCTCTTGATTTCCTTTGGCATTCTTCTAATGCAGTATTCAGTTTATGCACCATCTTTGCAAATATAAAACTTCCGCCTGCAATGGTCTGATCATATGTCTCTTCCGAGTACGCGAGGTAATGTATCAATGAACCGGTAGACGATATTGCTTGAAACAGGCAAGCAAATACGAAAACCTTCAAATCGGCCAAATTTAATCATGTTCTTATATTACTAGACATCTCCATCACTAAACGAAGGGTCCAAAAATAGAATGTTTGTTTAGACAGAGAAGTAGCTAACGGATTGGTCAGGGTGTAAAATTTTGCCTAACTGGCGAGCTGCTGGCAAACCACCCTAACTTGATTAGTATACTCTCTTGATGCCTTTTCTAAGCAGGTAAGTTGTTTTTGGAATAGTCCGTCAAGTTTCGAACTATTTGTAGTTTGCTTCGAAGAGCAATGTGCACAGCTTTGTTCGAAACAGAGCAAGCACTGACATCAAAATTTAAGCTGCAAAAACTTAGAAAACAGGAAAATTTAGACATTATCACAGATTACAATACAGAATATTACAGAGTATGGATACTGGTACTTTGAAAAAACGATCATTTAAGTTCATTTGTCTTTAAAATTTCAAAGCTTATGAATTACTGACTTTCGAATCAGATATGCAACCTAAGTCCAAAAATGCCTTGTTCAACTCTGGATACACTAGCAGACGAGTGTACGGTACGTAGCACTTAGGCTAGCGCAACACAACGTTTCGTCTCACATTCAAAGTTCTTGTGTTTCTGGGCTCTCTCACTTAATTGGAAGGCAAAGTGTAGGTTAATCGAGTGATTATGTTTTGATAATCCAACAGCCGTTTTGGGCTAAACTCAAAATAACATATTCTATACTACGAAACACGTTTTGTTTGCCGAAGTTGATAGCAGTTTTAATAGCAACTGTAAGTTTCGCTAGATTTGGTAGTCAAAGCTCAAATACGCGGCAGATGTTAAAGATGAAGAAATAAGCATACTAGGTTCGATCGCTTACGAAGGTAGCTGTCAGTGTGCAAACTGCAGTGGCGCAACTCTCCGCGCTGACAGCCGCCTCAAGAACTCTGCAGTGGATGACCCAGTTCTTCTGGGTATATCTGAAACATAATGAAGCAATACGCTTTTAAACAACACATTCAATTGTTTGATTGATGTGGTCTACTGACCTCCTATTTAATAACATCGTACACAAGCTTATTTTTGAGGAATTCTAGCAGATCCTGTTCATGGGCGATTTAACTACCTTGCAGGTGACTTCGATAACCACAAGGCTCGTGTTATATTTGCATAAACCACTTTTGAAATCAATCACTCAGTTGTGAATTTTTACCTAAAGAAAACTGTCAGGAGTCCCAGATATCTTCAATCCGGGTTCCATCTCAAAAATCAAAAAGATATTATAGATTACTAACAAATTAACATCCATTTTGGTTATAGTGATCATACGATCGTTTAAAATAAGAAGCGAGGTGCTGCTTTCTCCCCGACTTGAAACTTTGTAAAGAACCTGTACAAAGGGTAATGGTTATTCTTCATTGAAGAACTTAGTAATAAGGTTTTGGTCTGATGTTTCAGCATATCCGTTACTTGACTACCGTTGGCAGTTTATTGTGCATGTTCCTACTAACGTCGTCGAGAGATGTTCTGAGCAGGCGACCTAGACGACCTAGGGACAAATACTCACTTCATTGCTGCACAAAATATTTACTAACATTAGTCAGAGCAATCTGGAACAGGTAACATTTAGAGAAAACCGGAAAGTTATATAGAGTACCGTACAGTCCTTAATTGGGTGATAACAGGTGTGCAGGCCGATAAGTGTCAGTGCCAGCGAGATCTAACCAACAAGTTTAGTAGTAACCCAAAGATGTTTTATAGTACCATTACTTTCATCACCAACTGCTAACTGGCAATCTCGTGATTGCGCCACACAGGCAGGATGACCATCTTAAATACATAAATCGCCAGTGGTCTTGACAACCGGTACCCGAGTGTGTTTGGTGTCAGTTTCACATAATTAGTATAGGCAATTCGTATATGCACTACATATTTCCTGGACACAAGTACTTCAGCAACACACACTGTAATCCAGAAACCATCAATACTTTGTGAAAATAAGCGTTTTTATACCGATCTTTTTTGACAATAAAGGAGGTGCGCTTAAATGTCTGCGCGACTCTGTGAAATATTCAATCAATCTCTCTGCGGAGGCAAGCTTTCCAAACTCCGATAACTATCCATAATAACTCAGCTTCAAAAGCAGCGATCGCGACGTATCCACTAATTAGGGGTCGATTAAAATATTGTCTGTTGCCTCCAATGCTATGAAGAGCTTAAATTATGAGTAACGCGGTTTATTTGGCTTGTATTATTGCTTGACAGTCACTGTCATTCAAAAGGGATGTTCACGTGTTACCAAATTAGTTGTTGCTCCGGAGGGTTGAACAAAAAAGGTTACTGGACGCGAACCAGTTGATTTGGTTCTTCTAGGTTTCCCCAAAGTCTTGAACAGAGTAGGTCGTTAAAAACTGTGCATGAGATTGCTTAATTATATAATGAGAAAATCCCTCACTCACATGACGTGGATTACCCTCAAAGTCGCCGCTTTATTACAGAAGAGAATGGGGCATTTTTTACGTTGGCACTGTGCGACTAGCATTATGTCACAGGACTACGTAGTAGGACCTCTTCACTTTATTCTATTAATGTTGGAAATTCTACAGCTTGTCAATTTCACGGCAATGTGACCTGATCGTGTTATACCACTGGACCATACACAACATGGCTAAATCCAAAGCAATACAGCTCCCTGATTAAGGCTTCAGAGGGTACTTTTCGTGAAGCGAAAGACTGGGTATGACAACACTACTGCTTAAACTGACCTTAGCCTGTCTCTTCGCAGGCTATTTACGGCCAAGAAAGTCAGTTTGGTGGTTAGTTCATCAGGAACACGTTCACCCTGACTGTTTCGCTTTTGTGTTCAGACTACTAATGAACTGATGAGCTTCGTGTCCATGTTTGCTACTCCCATTTCTTGAAGGATATTGCTTTCGTTGAGAAGGTGTAATGTATAGTTACTAGATGACATACGTCTTCTGCTCTACCCAGATAGATTGTGTCAACAGGGGCAGTTCTGAATGTGCTATCAGCACATCAGAGGAGATTTGGCTCAGATACATAGGTTCTCCCACCATCCCCAACATTCCTTACAAAATACACTTGCACCTGATGGAAATAATCATTTCACGGGCAAGTGGTTAACATTGCAACAGCAGATGAGCCGGTTGACCTAAGGAGACCACCTTTTTGGCGTGTTCATACTTTTGTATAAGACGTGATACAAGTAATATGTGGTCTACGGGTAACAAACGAGGCAGTATTCATTGCAAAACATTGCCAGCACTTTTCACTGATCTAAATGTCTTTCTCTGTTTATTATCAACCCAACTGATCACGAATGACTTCACTCCAAGCAAGTATAGTTGAGGTCGCCGTCATCGGAAAATTGTTTGATATTGTCGATGCCACCTGCCTCAGAATGCATCCATGCCTACTTTCTCACAAACAATATTTCATGTCTATGGAAGCGTCAACGCAACTGTAGTTGGATCGGTTTGAAACGAGAGAGATATTTACCAATTTAAGGTTCATCAACGTGGTGAACAGCCAGCATGATGCATAATTTGCCGCTGGAGAAGTGTGCCCACGTCAGCTCACTAGCCTGGTTGATCGACAATTAATCACTCTTGAAAGTTGACTGCAGACGGATTCATTCGTTTACAAGGTAGCTTAAAAAGTTAGGCACATCCTTCTTTCTGTGGACACCCAAATTTTCTTGGTAACCACCGTCCAATAACGTTTCCTTAGCCAAACCGAGCTACTGTGTAGAAACCTATGACTTTGTGAAATAGAGTTTTCATTAATTGAAGTTTGTGGTCTATGGTTGTGAAGCCATACAGTTGTAAACTTTGATTATTCCATGACAGTTCTCGACAATCTGAGTTTTACAACATAACATCTTAAAGTCTAGTTTTGGCATTTCAAGAAGAAACTTGCTGGCACACCTTCATCTATAACACTGATCATTTTGGACCCAGTACTCAAAGCTTCTCAAAACTTTAGCTTTTGTTTTAGAAGTTACGTACTCAGATCCAACTTTCCTGAACTCCCTGAGATAAACGTAGTTTTTAAGTGAACAACTGACAGGAAAGAGAACTTTAGTTGAAAATTCAACTGTGTAGTAAGCTTGGATGAGCACAATTTTGTCTATGAGCGTTTTGCTTAATGTTTCTAGAAAATTGGTGGCTGATTGGATTTTTGACAAAATATGCTAGGGAGACGCCCCTTTGTTTTCTAACTTATTTATAACTATTGAGAAAAACAAAATAAGCCATTCCCACACAAATTTATCGATCTATTATGAAACGTGCCGTCACATTCTTGAGATTAAGCACAAGTGTGCCATACCAAGGAATAAACTGTAGAACCAACAGTCAACAAGACAGACGTCAACACACACGGGTTTCAAATCTCAAGGTTTTCCATCTTAACTGATCTTCTCTGGTATGCATGCAGTCAGTAATCACTGCTTATTAGCCCGCGATTCCTAACATCAGCGCGTGTCAGTTCGTTCCGTCAACGAACTCGAATGGGACAACAAAAAGACGCAAATCAGAGGATGTTCTCGGGAGTAACGTTAAGAATTTATTTTTATTAAAAAGTCTATATCTCCCAGATTTGGAATTTACACATGACGTCAAGATGAGGTACAATGCCCCGTATAAATGAACTGCATGATTCGTTATTGTAATTCATGCACTACATGGTGCAAGTTTGAGTCATCTTACAAGAAGTGTAAATTTATTTAAACTTATATGTAGTTGTCATACGTATAATAAATAACTCTCCTATATGAATCGAATATTTCGAAAAGCCTTGGGCGGTAACCAGGCTAATGTTTGGAATATCAAATTTTGAGAGAACTATCTGTTGGAGTAGGGTTTGTGACGATGGTTGCTATTATATACAGTGGGGTTGAAATATTTTGGAGAAAGGACTTTTCCAAGAAGGATTAAAGACAGAGGTACATCAAACTATTTGTTGAGGACCGTATTTATCCTTCTTCAATTTGGTTGTGACTTCAGGAATGTGCAGGTCACAAATAGCTACTTGGGCAACGAATGCTGCAACATCCGTGAATATAAAATGTTGGGTCTAAAAGGTGAGTTGACCATGAAGATATGGGTTCCTTAGAGCGTTGTTTGTTTCTTGTTTCTCAGTTTGTGAATTGTTAGTGCAGCTACAATGTTGTGTCGTCTGTATATGTCAGAATGAGTAAAAGGACATGACTGACGTGTGCGCGGCAAAACTTTACGACTAGTACCAAACCGGCATTTCAATTCCTCTGATGAATTCGGACGTCTAGATTAGCGGTAGATTTTCGTGAGCAACACATCTCTACATTGCATTGTTCCGATGTGTAGGCGGATAATGATATCGTTTGGGTTTTCCAGCCAGTTGTGTGACGTGGTTGTCGTTAGAGAATATCGCAAATAGACACCAACATGTGCAATACAGACGGCCTCACGCCATGCTAGGTTTGTCTCTTCTCTGGAGGTATTGATCGTTCCGGCTGCCGGCATCGGTGTGAGGACAAGGTAGTGAAACGGCTGAGATGAGGGTTCGCATGGTACTCGTTGAAAACCGCATTTGCTGGTGAAATGTGTTTTCAAAGCGAGATCTTCTCTTCAGAGGCGTACGATATTGAAGGTCAAACATCTCGAAGTCACCGGAATCGATGTCGGAGTAAAAGAAAACTTTGAACATGTCTTTGAACAGCTAGCTCTATTTCCTAATGTTCATCTGTTTTGCTTGATCTAAAAACCTGAGCGTCTTTTCATTGACGGCGCTAAGACATGGTTGATAAGTTAATCTCGGTAGTACGTGTATCCGCAACATTTCCGTTCTTTGCTAGGGTTTTAGTGGCACTGCTATCACTTCGTACAGCATTACTAATAGATTAGCGGCTGTGATTGTTGGCAGGATTTCCTTTCAGTTGAATGGCATACCTAGAATTTTGAATGCTGTCATAGATGGTTCCACTTACTTCTAAGGGTCGATCGTCAAGGACGCTGGAACACTGTTTTCTACCTGCTCTTATATGCATGCTTTAGGTCTTCGAGTGATTCGTGGTCAAATCGAATTCAATCAAACCATCCTACAATGTTCCAATCTGATTAGCAGCGTGTCTCTAGAAGGAGTCGGAAGTGTGATATCATCTGCATAAGGTAGTTTGGTTGCTTGTCCATTATGTTTAGGGTAAAGTCAAATTCAGAAGAGGACGACAGAGGCACATCCAAGGCATCCAACCAGCAAGGAAGGAAACAGGGCTTCCTTGACGGACACCCCTTTATAAGAAAAACCCACAGCTTTCGAAGTAACACTTAACAAACTTGTAAGATTGAAGTGGGTGATTGCTCAAAATGACAGACGAACCGTTGGCAGTGGTTGTTCTTGCTACAGATTCATAGGATTGTGGTCCAAAGCCTTGGATATATCAATATATGCAAAAGGACAATCACAGTGGGTTGTTTGTAAATAGCTAAGCAAGCTATGGAGAATGGTTGTCCTGTCAAATGTTCCATCGCGCCGTGGAACGCTGGGTTACTGCTTACTAGGGGAACAATGGAGCCCAACGAGTAAACAGGGTCATATGAAAGCATATCATTACCAATGAGTGGACAGAAATCGAGTGGAGATCAGATAGCTTTAGTGGGATGGAAATCTTAAGTACAAATATCATACAAGCAGTGTCCAGTTGTGGAGGAAGTTTTTCAACGATCAACAATGAATTAAAATCGCTGCCAGTTATTTAGCCTGGGAATAATTTACGTTGGCAGGTATGAAACGGTCGAGTTCGAAGGCAGATCCATCCAGGAAGCAGATCTCGTCGGTGGCCGCAGCAACGGAGACTGGAGTGACGATGTTACGGTCACCAGGAGTTCTACTATTTGGAGGACGTTTTTCACACACCACCGAGCCATTAGACATCTTGCTGCGTTAGTCCGTAAATCCGAAAAACTTATGTTCATTGTCAGCAAAGGTAATTCTCTATCGAACGTTAGGTACAGTTCCTGTTGCGTCTCTCTTTCTTCGCTTGTAAGGGTTTTGCATAAATCTAAATCAGATAGGCCGTATATAGCCGCAGATTCTGATCCTCATAACGTTGTGGCGTCGTCGTCTTGATGGTTTTCATGTAGCGAACTGTTTCCCGTGTATTGGTTTGATGGCCTCTTTGAAGATGGGGCTAAGTTGCCGTTATTCGATAACGTTGCTGTATGTTTACCGCCTAACAGAGTGAGAATAAAAAGATAGAGCGGACGCATCGGTTACCAACGGCGCAAACACTGGTTGAAATGGGTCATTCTTAGTACACATCGAGAGTTGTTTTACTGCTTCTCAAATGAGTATAACGTGGTCGGATTTGTTGACTGACTGACCAGTCCTTGATGACCCAAGTCATAGTCGCTGAAGATTCTAAGAACATCGTACACGATAACACCACGAAAGAAACGGCAGTATCAGTGCTTTGACAATCGACGCGGAGAGATGCAATGTACAGAGATGTCTAGCACATAAGCTTTCTAGGTTTGCTCCATCCGCAATGGGCCTGCCCGGTTTCCAATCAGAAACCCCTAGGTCTTTGGTTAGTGCACTGGATGCTATTGTAGATTGAAGAAATCGATTTGTCTACAGTTGGGGAGTATCAACTTGCAATCTAGCAGGTCCGAGCACGGTGAAGCAAGGGGACCTTTGATCCTGTCAAATACCACTGGTCGTCAATTATGTCCGAACGTAAAAAATAATTTCTGGATGAGTAACTGAATTTCGTTTGAAAGTTGTCAAGTGAATGAGATTAGTCGTCCATTGGTTGTTTCATGCCAAGATTCTAATTTCCCAGTTCATCATCAAGAACGCTTATCGATTGTTCGTGGCTTATTACAGAGTTGCCTACATGTAGGATGGGGTCGAACTATCTCGGTTGTATCGACTCAGTTAGCAGAACTAGCTCAAAATTTCATAAGTTTGGTTTGAGCACACGAAGATGCTTGATAGAATGACGATGTCCGAAAACATATGCGTCCAAATGAGGATATTTATTTTAAATATGTATTGGCAGTTGGTCGGTTGGAGCCAATTGGATTAACGCGGACGCGTTGTGCCAGCTGTGGGTGGTGCCGATACGCTTTCCGGGTTCAGGGGAGAACAAAACTTTGTAGGGGGAACCTCAGAGGTCTTGGTGCAATGTATGTATTATGTACTGTCAAAATGTTAGATGCATCGTGCTACTGTCCTCGATCCACGCTCAGGAATTTAAACGGCAAAAAGTGCAGTCCATTTTCTAATACTTTCTTTTGATCTACTTGTAAAACTGCAGATGGCCAAGTCGCGACAGTTCAACGTAAGCACAGAAGTGTATAGGTCACTCGGTAAGCAAATTTACATAACATTCTACAATAATGACTAAAACTTGGTGGTAAGAAGGTGGGGAAAACAGCGTGCGTTATACTCCTCCAGACGATTTTGCTGGGATGTTCGTGTTGCAGTAAGCCAGGGTGGGTGTTAAATTCAGCGTGGCCCCTAAAGCATCGGAATCCGAATGTTTCGCGTAATGATGGTAGGCTGCTTGTCGTATTTCCATCGCGTGCTAATAAATGTTTATGTAGGTCTGAAGTCGTGCTAAGTTCTCCATAACATTAAGCGCAGGTCTGATGCAGTCTGGTTTGCGCTGGTATTTGCTTTGAGAGAGGTCAATGACTCGTTAGCAGTTATCAAACACCCAGCGAGGTTGACATCCGCAGATTCCTCGCGAGAATACATAAGAGTATGGGAATGCTTCCCGGTCACGGACTGTTCATAGGATTTAGTTTGTGTCCTTATGACCATTGTTATATTTTGACGGTATTATCTGGCTACCGAAGGAGAAGAGATCTCGAAATAAAGTCAACATTTAGTGCGAAATGAATGATTACTAGTATGCGTGACAGCTATTGGCAGGCCAGTTTTTAACTGGCAGTACACATGTCACCAGTCTACCCTGATCGAAATATTTGGGCCTTCTCAATAACTTGGTTTATATTTTAGAATCAGCTCGGTTTTCGGAACAGAAGATAAAGCGAAGGTTGGAAAACTCTACCACATGCATCTACTTGTTGTTCTAATGTAGCATAAAAGCCGTACTGTTGGTAAACTGGGCTTGAAAAAGTAAGGCAGTTGTTTCATATATGTTGAAACGTAGAATATTCACGATATGGTTGGTCAGCAGGACGTTCCGAATGATTCAGAATACGCCGCCGACAGCGATGATAGTGGTTATCTGAAATTAACAGAAACATACTTGTGATTTTAGAAGAGACCAAAATGTGAAAAACCAAGCCTTCGGCTGAATTTGAACCAGCGACAGAAGCAACGTGCTGGAACGTGGGAATCGTTCTACTGACTGAATTACTAGACCACGCCAGGCCCCCGAAATTTTCTACTTAGACCATGTCAAACTACTGATTACTTTTTTCTCACAGTGTTACTTCCAGTGTCAGAAGTTCAATGTACTCTAGGAGGATTATCTCACTGCATAGTTTGTTGTGAATGTCAAGACAAATCAAGCTTGCATGCCACAGTTCATGCAGGAATCTTCGTGCTTTCATAGTGACCGTTTGAACAGCCTGTGTTTGACAGATCCGTATACTAACTGAGTTTCGTAAACACCACTCCAACTACCTGTGTAGTGGTGAGATAAACAGCCAGCTGGAACTCAGATGTATATCACTGCGTACCACTTTTACAGAAGGGCCATGAACACTTCGAGTTCGCCGTAGGTGTATTGACAGTAGCGACCATTAAAATTTGGCAGTATGCTTTGGACCCAAATTAATTTACCCTAATCGTCAATCACTTTCAAGCACTTTCCTGGCAACAGGTCATCCCGTCAACCGGAACAGCGTCTTCATTTTGCTGTTGTATAGCATAGACTTGAGAAACTTTATCAAGGAAACTACGCGATCGATTAACTGTCACATAACAATCGATCATCCCACATACATCCACACTGTTACGGCGTACTCACTACACTTCAATAGCTGGTAATATAGGGATAAGTGGTGGACCATCTCAAGTGCTACTGGGCAAACTACTGCAATCTCAAAAAGTATAGTTTGCGTGTAATCTCGCTCATCGTATGGCAGCCACCATCGTTACGAAGCATAAGCTGAAGACTAACTTAATATGGGCACAAGTTACTTTTTCTTCTTCCGTAAGATGTGGTTCATCCACCTCAAAATTACTTTTCATTCATGAACCGATTGTGAGAGAGTCAACAAACTGATGGAACCGAAGACGATTCCTGTAGCCTGCCTGATGAAGAACAATACAAGCATCTGGTGGCAGTCTTGTTCCTTAATAAACAAGTTTAGCATTCTATAATTTCATCAAATTGCTAACTTGCGCTCAAGCGAAAAGCACAATAAATCGTTTCTGTTTCTCACTGTGCTACCCAACCCATTTCTGTCATCACGAATTCACGAGGTGCCCACATCAATATATTGTCGCGTGAGCATTTAATACCGGCATTAAATTGGAGCATCATAACACACATATAGGAACACCAAAAAAGAGCGTGATACCACGTACCAGAGTTCGACTTTTGAAAATGTGATCGTTAATAATGTCTTAAAACCAGACAAGAAATCTCCGCATCAGATATGCAGTAGGATTGGAGCGGGTTGAATATTTTGTTTTCAACTTAACACTTTGGTAATGTGTATATCTAACAAACCGCAAATCAGTAATTAATAACCCGCCTAATGCTAACTGACCCATATTAATGATTAAATGGACATTGACAATCCATGGGTATGTTAGGATTAAATGCCAGTATGCGTAATTTATTTTTACCTTCACAACTATAAGCCAAGATGGAACCACGATTCAATGGCAGGGTTGGTGGCTAACATTGCTAGACAGCTGGTACAAAATCAGGCAGTAAAAATGAACAGTCCCTGTATGAAAAAGGGAGAGGGTTGTGAATCAATTATCAGAACTCCATCCAAGCTCAAATAATCAATAACAGGGCGGCAAAGCCTTGCGGACCAGTGACTAACAGCGAAGCAGATGACAGTAAGATGGTGTCCAAAAGTCACATTATGTGGAGCTTTTGCTCACTTTCACTGATTGTTCACTCATCCATCCTATAACGGCAACTTTCAAACCAACTAACGCGTTATTCTTCACCTCTTCAATGTCTCTGACTTGAGGTTAAGTAACCTCAGAGGCCACCACTCCAGGAAATGAACATGATCTGCAGTTCCAAACTTAGTAGTGATTTGAAAAAGGCCAATAATAGCGTGTAAGATGTCTTGCGCATTGACATTTCGTTCGCATCTCATCGGTTACTTTTGCGAAATTGACATACAAATTATGTAGTGAGGGGGCAAGCAGCTAGGCAAAATCGATCTAGTCATGAGACAGTCA
>LUCH01000273.1:161960-202531 GCA_013368495.1 Paragonimus heterotremus | reverse complement strand
CTGACAAGGCCACGTTTTTGTGTAATTGGTGCGAAGCTCTTAAAATGCTGCTTGCCCCCTCACTATAAAATTTGTATGTCAATTTCGCAAAAGTAACCGATGAGATGCGAACGAAATGTCAATGCGCAAGACATCTTACACGCTATTATTGGCCTTTTTCAAGTTTATCAGTGGGAACCAGTGTTTCAAACTATTAGTAGTGATTTTTCAAGTCTCCGTGTGAAATGTACAATGAAACACTTTGTGTTACACTCTACCGAGCTGGTGGCTTGACAGAGCATACGTACCTAGAAAACATTAGTCTGTTGTTTTCAAGTATGCTTTACTATATGAACCTTTGCACTTTCAGCGTTTCGGTTGACGAATTGCCATGTTTCTCAGGTGAAAAGTTCATCCTCTTAACCCCCGTTGTTTACCGCTTGTTAGCACCCTATGTGTAAGACTGAACGTAACTACTGAGGATCGAAGACTGTAACAGTTTACTTTCCCTATCTATAACTGTCATGACTTGCAGCCGTACAGTAGAACTATTTTAACAGTGGTCCCATAAATCTGACTGTTTAATACCAAGGTTGCCTCAGGCTGCGTTATATTACTCTACCTTAGAAATAGCAACCTCCGAGTTTGCCTTGTTCCTAACGTTTATGAACCACCTTCATAATCAGATCAGCTGGCCGAAACCTACCACCCTGTGGTTGATACTGCATTTACTGACCTGGAACAATACCTCGCATTCTGAAGCAACGAGGCTGACTCCAAAATGACTGGAGCACAGGAAGTATACTGCTTGATAGCATTTGCGTTTCTTGGAAATTATTACGCTGTAATGCTTTGTCTTATTCGTGACTCTGGTTGGTCATTTTTTCACACTGTAGGATGTCGGTAACTGGATATTATAAGTACTGCACACATTCCTCTATTAGTTCCATTAGGTCATCGATTAATAAATCTAGTGTGTTACTTTTATGGTTATTGTTTATGATGCAGAATGCGCACAACAGACTTCTGGAAGTCTTAGCTTGAGGTGAAGCAGTACAGGAGAAAACTCACGGCATGTCTTCATACATCGTCGACACACCACTTCTTTTAAGCGGTCTCAGGGTAGCCAGGAAGACCCCTATAAGACACGTTATCCACCTTGCATACATGGCCAGGTAGCATACATTTAGGAGAAGAGTCGTTCATGCTGGACTGAGTCGTAGGTAAATTATTTAGTCTGATAACGGTCATCTATTCTTGACGGACTAACGAGAACCCAACGTACCACGTGCGATCAAAACCAGTGGTGAACCGTATTGTTTATGACCAGTGTTGTATGATACATATACAGTTCCCAACCAACTGCTTTATTCGGCCGCCCTCTGGGTGGCTGTGACCGACCTCGTCGATTTGCTCGCCTTATATTTTATTCATATATGTTGAACATCACCCAAAATTGATCGCAGTTGTCGCATCCCCATAGACTTTACAGTCGGCCCCTTTCGAAAAGAAGCACTGGACTCGAGTTTCGCTCCCATTAGAGCTCGTCCGTAGTGCATATCATCGCCACTGCAGCCGGGACTTGAACCACGGACATGCTGTTCATGAGCAGGCAACCGTGTTTACCACTGCGCCATTGACCTCACGTTGGGCACGACCGAATTATCATATGTGAACACTCAACCACTTTCGCTTGTGAGTAATGACCGGGTTGCCCGATTGTCTCGAAATGGAGACACAGTTACTGTTTTTAACTCCAATCGTTTTTTATAAATGGCTACAGTTCCGGACCGTTTTGGCCCCCTACACGTGTAATCGTCTCAATAAGTCATAGTGTGTTAACACGTATTCTGGGTCTCTACTCGAGCTACGGGACTTGTGCATCTAATACTACGAGGTCGTGTTACTGACTAACTAGTCATTACTGAAGACTGGTGCACAGGGTTGTTTGTTAGTAAATAGGCAACTTCGTTCTGCCAGTTTCTCTACGAATGAGTTTGGCTCTTTGCGTCCAGTGCCAGTATTTGGTTCTAGTATATGGTTTCACCTTCCACTTTATTGCTGAATGGGCACGTATTTGATGCTTGGACAGACAGTTAAAAAGACTTCTCAGGATTCCAGTTTACTCTGACTAATGTATCAATATAACATGAGTCAGAGATAGAAGTAGTTCGAAACCAGGCTAGAAACCCGCCATGTTGTTAAGGTATTTCCTGTTCACCTAACCTACTATATTCACGACATGGAACATTCAAATAGGAAAGCAGTTTATTTTAAAAAAGGAACTGAAAAGTGTGTCAACAAATTTGTCCCATGATTTTGCCGGAGCTTCAGTCTGGATAACAAAGACAAGGACCGATGATAAACGCATTCGTGTTGTGCTGTCCACTTACTAACTGCTTGCCTTACAGTCTCTAACAGACAATGAATAACTCAGTGCAACGTAACATGTGTCGAGATAAACCACTGGTGAACATACACGGACACATGATTCAACCAGCTGTGTGAAACCTTTGAGTAAGTCTACAGAAAATTAACTTCGTTCTTCTCCCCTTATTGGCCCAAAAATCTTACGTAAAAACGATTTTTCAGCTATATTACTCCATCCTGATGTTTTTAGCAGCACTGTTCTTGATCGAGAATCTAACAACAAGGGAGCAACGCTCGTTCTGTGCTATAAGCGAAACGTTGGCATGGGTCGCATTAATTGGTACAGATATCTTCGGCGGTACTATGTACGGAACTGGTGAGGTTGTGGATATTTTTATTAACAAAAATAAAAACGAATGCCCAGTTAGTGGAACTGTATAGCAATGCCTGTCAGTATGTGAATGAAAAGCATGAAAAGCATATTCAGACTCACATCACGGAGTTAATGATATCTGATCAAACAGGTTGTACAGCAATGCATTTTGAAACTACAGTAGGCCGTTTGGTCACATTTTATGACTATACCTTTGGCGGACTAATAAAGTTTTTTGACATACCCCATTCCCGGTGATATTTTCCAACATGACCATGTCCTCAGGTTTGTGAACTTCACTGTCCAACAACATACAGTTAGCGCGTTATTTCGCCTCAAACCACTGCAGAAAATGTCTACTTTGATCAATTTATTCATTTGTTCTAAAAACACAACTTAGATCAGAATGGTTAACTGGATTGATCACACCTGAGTCTATACAACAAAGTAACCGCAGGTGGAGTAATTAGGTCAATGACTCTAGCTGAGCACCATTTGCTCTTCCCTCAGTGATTCGGGCTTGTGTGGGCGCCCTGGTGGTTATAGGTCACAGAAACAAGCTCAATACGTATGGCCAGCACAGTCTTGTCAAAGACCATTTGGTTTGGAATTGCATCAAAAATAACGTGCGGATGTTGAGAAACGCAAACGGGGTTCAATTCAGATGAGACCCGCCTGTGAAAAATCAGGGCTTCGGCTGGATTCGAACCAGCAACAGAAACACCATGTCTCAACGTGGCAAGCGCTCTACCAGGGTTCAATCTATTATATTCGAGATAGGTAGGCCATTTTCCTGTAGTTCTTATTGTGTTTGAGTTTGACCGTATTTGTTGGAAAATCAGAACCGAAAAAGGCTGGCACATTAACTATTTCTAGCGCTTAAGATATTCGGAGGTTGGTTGTGGACAAAAGTAACTTAGTAGTAATTAAGAAGCTCAAGAAAGTCAACAAAGCCCATGGATATCACATACCAGTCAGTAGTTAGCTTTTATAAACCCAAGACGATTGTCTAAGAAATCTGAAAGTCATATAACGCCCACATTTTCCTGTCGATTATCAGGCTTGGTAGGTCGTCTGTCCCAGTTGCTTACACACGACAGCAACTAATAAGGTGCTTTCAAAGATATAGAAATAGCTTGAGACTGGGAATTACGTTTCCATAATTTCTGGGTTGCGGAACAAATGTAAAATCTTGTCACAAACATTACACAAAACAGTCGAGCTACCACCAACAGGATGGATAAAAGAACTTCGTAGTGTGTCGACTCTGTGCTCCTTGACCATTTATCCTTATAGTAAATTGCGTATAACATTGGTTTTCCGCCCAGTCAGCAATGTGATTGAATTTTAGAAACAATTAAAGTCCAGGCAAAAGGTAACAACTCATGCACAAATTATTTTTGTCGTATATCTCAGACTAGGTATGGTCTTTAAATCAGTGTGTATATCAAAATTATCACTCCCTGTACGTTAAGAACTAAAGTTTGAATATGTGCTTAAATTTAGTTGGCTGGTTATGACCAGTCGTTAGGGTCCAACGTCGACCGATACATTTCCGGTAACGTTTGAGCACCCCATAAATGGCAAATTAAAAAGGATTTAGTATCTGTTAATGGTATTTCCTTCACCTTACTCTATAAATTTTGTAAACTCCGCTTACCCTGATCGATATGGTTTCTACGTGGAAGACAACTTACCCTCTTAAGAGTTGTTGAATCGGGGTCAAGGGAGAACTAAACACCAATGTATGTTGTGAGCCAGTACAGCATGGGAACTACATTGACATTTGTGATGTTTCTTGATGCTCACCCTCAAAGCAACAGTCTACGACCGGTTTCGTTCTCGTTTGGACTCATCGCGTAGAGATAGTTTAAATGGAGGGATCGAACCACCTACCTCTCGCGTAATGATACAATGCTGTAATCCGTCCGACTGCTCTTTCTGTGAGCGTTACTTGTGCTTGGTAGTTTGTATGCAATTCAGTCATAAGTTGTTTTCATTTCGGATTGCCATTGTGTATTAGCTACGGCTGCAAGAACTCAAGCCCTCATATCGCAAACTCTACAATGTACGGAATTTAGATCGATTTTAATTCCCATACGGATTGTCGGGCAAGCTGTAGAAATGTTTCAAGATGGAAAATCGAGTCAGTGAAAGGTGACGGTTTCGAAGATCTCAAGAAAAATTGCAGCATGATTATCATCACGTTGCGTAGCGACTGGTACTATCCAGCGACTGTGGAAAATTGCTTCTCAAACGGACAGTGTAATAGCCACAATTTCAATTAACATATTTTATTCCGAAGAAGGGTGACCAGCCAATTTTTACTTTATCAGAGAACTACATTACCGCTTATTGATGTAACCGGTCTTCTTGTTATTTTCAATACAAGTGTTAGGCTAGCTTTTGTATATTTATGTAGGTAAACATAGTTGCAAACCGCACAGCGTCAATGAACTCTAAGTTTCCTAGACCAATTTTAACGGTCGACTCTGATAGATATCTTCAATTTTCCCCTTCCAGTACGCTTGTACTTATCTGCCACAAAACCGCATCCCAGTGAGTAAACAACGTTTCTCGTAGTCCATGTCAACCTGCGTTGGTCGTGTCACTCAAACAGCATGGAAACCACGTACGAAACGTCTTTCACGCAATGCGAACTAGTTGAACTTTATAAAATCCAGCATTATGCTCTTCTCACACATTGTTGTGCCGTTCAGAATCCGCTGAAGTTCACTAACCTTTATAATTTGCTATCGCTTGCTGGTGTTTTCACTTTTGGTGACTCAGGTTAAGAAGCTGAGCACTACCTTGATACCCTTATTTCACGGTTGATCACTGGCTCTAATCTGAACAAGCTGTCCACTTTATCTCATTAACCAAACTCAACATGATAACGAAACTCACAGGTTATGGATCTGCCATCTGTAAAGAGAAAATATTGTGCCTCTGACAGCGACCTCCACTTGAAGTAAGTGTAGAAAGTGTATTCACTCAAAGCGAGTGGCTAGTTTTTAAATCATCTCAGTATATTTATCAGTGGTTTGCCAAGGAGGATGGGTACCTCTGGAGGCGCACGGTATACTTGAAGACTATTTTTAACCAGAAATTTCGACCCACTGAAGCAAAAATTTGATCTCGTTGTTCGGCAGTCCCATAAGTAGTGTTTAAAATATTTTCAGCTTAATGCTACTCAAACTGCCTTAACCAGATACTGTCATCCTGCTGAATACTAATGATTCAGTTGCATATGTAAGTTTGGGTAACAAGTTGGCAGTGATTACGCTGTATAGTTTACCAGGAAAAGAAATAGTAAGTAATCTTCCCTAGCGTTTGCATTCCAAAATTACATTATGTGAAGTGTGGAGTACGCATGATTCAGAAAAATGTGCACTGAAAGCCAGATTGTAAACAATGTTGTTGCGTCTGAGCTTTCACGTGTTTTTGGCTCAGACATTGTTTATGCGAAGAATCCAAATAATTTGCGTACTTCCGATTCTCTGTATCCTTGAAAAATTGAGTAACAATCTAAGTAACTAATCCATGAATGTTGGATAGTGTTTTTCACTTTTGATTGAATTCATGTAAATTAATGAGACAATTATTGAAATAAGGGCAAAGGAGATGATTTTATCGACAGCTTGCAAGCAGTTCCCTGGAAGCAATGTGGTTAAGAAACGCATAATAGTAACTTGACAATAAATATGTTGCATAACTTTAAGGGTCCAGGTGTTAAACAGAGCAAGATTCGCTGTGGAATACTATGACATGTGAACATTAAAAAATGTGTAATCAATGTTACTGAGAACCCAGTAAAAACCATAAGTAGACTGTCACACAAAATAAATACCACCCAAAATCAATATACCTTATATCCTGTATACAGACACGTGATGTCAATAGACCAAAAGCGTCACAAGATTTTTACTACCCAGGTCGACTTCAGATGTTTTCAGTTAGTGAACGACATCGAGCTCAAAGTTCACATTAGTTTATTAGGAAAAGGTGGCTTTACTTCATCAACTATTACCAGTACTGATAAAACGCTGTAACGATGTAGTGTTTACGGTTAATTATCCCATTAGGTAGATTATCTAACTGTCCTGCTTACTAGTTTCTACTGTGTGTAAAAACGATTAGACAGATGAAGGAGATATGGTAGTAGTTCGTCGTGTATATAGTCGAGAGTGGACATCTGGTCATAAACTGTTCGTAGGGCAGCGACGGGTAAAAAAGTTTAGATAACACCGGTCACATCAGTCGGCCGTTAAATTACTCACGGGCGCCTTCCGCACTGTCCAAACCAGCTGATCTTTCATGAAGCAGAGTCTTCGGCCTTAGATAATGAGTTTGGTTCACATAATGTAATCACCGCTGTACATAAACTTAGGTTGCTTAATATCTATGAGAAACCTGTATGTCAATGTCAGAAGGTAGCAATGCATAAAACTCATTTAAAAGTCACACTAATCAAACGTCGCACCGTTCAAGACGTCTTCACATAACACGCATCGATCCCACCCTACCCATGTATCTGCCTCCCGCAGTTCTATTATCTGGCGACCCAAAAAACAGCACACATGACGCAAGCACAAGGTCTTCATGCCATAAACACTGCCGATATGCGTGAACCAGACTAATCCAACAGCATGGTTTGACGTTGACGCCATCACTTCTCAAGCACACTGTAGTTTATTGTTTTCTTGACTCTAAGCCTGTGACTAGTGGGTGACCCATAAATTCAGGCTACGCGGCGGCGTGAAAAAAATTCTAATTACTAGAGGGCAATTATCAACCAGTGCTAAAGTGTACGGTCTTGGGAGGCATTCGTAATCAATCATTTTGCAAAACTGTGTGACCAGGTTGCTCGGAGCGTCTTGCAAGACCGCTTAATGGAGGACGCACTACTCAGCAAACAAATAATGGAACACCGTCAGAAGGTGACATCTTAAAGCGCATCAGAATTTTGATGACGTCCAAGACGGCACGTTTCAGTGGTTTACATATATGCGCTGAAAATACCATGATGGTGATGGGACCATAAGGCGCCGCAATGAATGCGACCGCGAATAAGCTGACCGCCTTGGGTTGACAGGTCAGTAACATGTTTACAGCACGCCATCGATGGAGAGAAAACGATTGCGTTAAGTGTGTATCGGTTAGCTCTACAAATTACCGTTTGTTCGCATCAACCAACTATCCACGTTAATCAGAACTGAAGGGATAGACCACAAAGGCCTTCCTTCCCACCCCTCCTCTTCCTATTCTTCTGAGGTTACGCAAAATACGAGATGTACGAGTGAAACCGCAAACGGTCTAACGCAAGCCATTCGTGGTTATGGCTGTGCCTGGACATCATCTGACTCACGTTATTGTGACGGGCTAATCAGGAAACGGATGCCACTGATGTTACCGAGTCAGGCTAGCGTACGAGGCTGGTACATTACCGCAGCACGTTTGGGTTCCCAAATGATGGCGTCGTTAGAATATCACAAGACGGAGAAGGCCCATAGTGCTTAAATATGACGAGCCCTGTGTTGAAAAGTGACAAAATAGCATAGTGTAAGGGTAGAATAAGTTGGGGGAAACAAGGATTTCTGTTTCTAAGGTCGTAAAAACCATGTGAACCTGGATCAGAACGAACAGATGGTGGAAAATTTGACTAGAGCATGCCAATCAAGCATGAAACTCGAAACAATCAAACAAGCAAGAAACAAATCTGTTAACATTAGCAAGAGAACTAGTGCATCACCTCAGAGTTTTCTCGATGGCGAAGTTAACTGAAGACTCAGATTGCCATTACAAATGTACGCATCAACTCCTCGCTTGAAGTCATTTATTGAAGATGCTGTCATAGCACACTCGGGTGGAGTGTTCTCGAATGGACATAAACTAATACTGTATGAATGTTGTTTATATGCCAGTTAACTCATTCGGTGCTGGAGCCTCAGAGGGCGGCCTAAGAAACAAAGATTTGTACTAAGCCTGAGGCCATACCTCAGAGTATGGAACAGCTGACGTGACATTTTTAGGTCAAAATAGGCCCGCCCTTGACAAGTCGACAGTACATGAAAAGTTGATCTGCTTTAAGTCACCTTTCAAATTAAGGGAGTGAGCAAAGTGATGCAGAAACAATTTGTTGCCATACGTGGTACTCCTTTGGTGAAATGACCATCCTTCATAAGGAACGATCGACAAGTCTCGCTTGCAGACGGTGGCAGCCCACTTTTTCTTTGCCAAAAATTTACCAACGTGAGAAGCCTGGCTAGTGTTAGAAGAGCTGTGTTTTAAGAAATCTACTAGATCTAACCTGGCTGAATTCGAGTCTACGAATTCATCCGTATGTCGTTGTGCGGCACGTACCGTACTTTCTGAGACAAGAGACTACGATTATACCCCCATAACTCTCACATTTAGACTCGGTCGCCGCTGGTTCCAGCATAGCATAGGAGACCAGCCATTAATTTTGTCTCGAAGGAATTCTGCAAACAGCTGATGCTGGATTCCACCAGTGCCACTTGGAGTTTTGAAGTTTCATCATTAGTTATTACATGGTAGTTATTTTTCCGGTATCAGCCGAGGTTTTAAAGCCAACTTTCTCTTTCCGCAAGCTCGGAACATCACATCTTACCAGAAAATTTTAATTGTCAGTGGCTCCAGTACAGATTGTGTACACGCAGTAGAATTCATCTGTCGAATGGGACTACATAATGTGAGTAAAGACCTTTCATTAGATAATGCGTAGGTAGCGCACCTTAAAAATACGCCAGATGTAAATATTTTCCACAGTGGCCTGTCAGTGGGCTACTTTTCCAAACAGCGCGCTGTCACGACTAAGTTGTTCAGACCGCTTTTTACTACTGTTGTTTCATTTGCACTACTTGTAATGATTTAAGTAGTCACCTTTGTCGACAAATCATTTGAACTCATGCAATGTTTCTGCGCTAAATGGGCCTCGTCACTATTACCGCGGGATGCGCAATTACATAGACTGTCAAGTCAATTCCATTTGAAAAGAGGCACTGAATTAGTGTCCTACACTCGTGTGGATTCATCACTATTGCGTACTGCCGTTCGGACTGAGAGATAAACTCTTGTCTCCATGCGTGTTGCGGAGGCGATAGCGAATAACAAAAGGAACTCAGCTGTCTCCTGGGCAGAAAACTTCTTCACTAATACCGGATCGCCCTGGAAACTGACGTACACTGATGTGTGTGTAATTAGTGATTTTTAGTCTTATCCCCAAATATCCTCTGAAATTTGGTATGTAAACAGGCTGACTGTCCCGTGCACCTGATGAGAAACGTCGAAGTGTGTTGGAAAAATTCATTACACGAAAAATCGTCTTCAACCACTCGAGCCAAATATGGTACAGGAAGGGACTGATTAACTGTTTGTAGTAATTAAAGATCCTGATAAATAATCAATAGTACAAATGATGTGCTGGGTGAGTGAGTCAGAAACACGGTTATCTCAACATTCAGTGGAATACCCGAATAAATTTGTGGGATATGGTCAAATCCCACAAAGAGTGGATCACGAGCTCGCGAGAGCAAACAAATCATATGTGAATAAAATCGGTCCAAAAGGCACGAAATGATGCGTAAAATTCCACAACAGAAAACGTCAGCCAAATGGTCAAAAGCGGGTAGATATGCACAGAATTTTTAATTAAAAAATTCGTTGCTTTACGGACTGGAATTCCTGTTCATTAACCCTAACATACGAACAGCACAAAGACGAGCAAACTGAACACTGAAGGTCTTGTTTTATTGAACGATTTTTTGCCACAATAACAAATCGGCGCCTTGCATAAGTATAACTTGGATTTATACTCGGCCATCAAGCCTGTTAACGAGAACTCTTAAACGCAGGTTCAGGTAACACTCGGATGACCCGAATGTCATTACAGACTTTGTTGTGAACTCCAGTCAATAAACATCTATCTAACTTAGAAAAATAACATTCTGGGTTTGACTTTCAGCTTTTATATTTTGTACAGCTTTCAAAATTCCTAGGGATAAAGATAGAAAAATACAAAAATGGGCAAATGATCAATGAAATGACACCCATTTTGAGTTTCGAGGATGTACTGTACACGCCTTAGTCATAAAGAGAATCAAAGAGTCTCCGTAATAATAATTTTTTTCACAGAGGGCAAGCTTCATTTTAATAGAGTTGGGTTTCACTGGGCAAAATCAAGACAATGTGTGTATGCATGTGTGAAAATAAGTTAGGTGTTCGACGTATGTCACGGCGTCCGGATTTCTCCAACCAACCAGGAACTGGTGTTGATAAGTGGGTATGGACGACGCATGATTTATCCTCTGAACTTCAACGTAGAATCTTCACTGAGGGATGGTTGAACCTACGATTCGTTCAGACTATATATGCATGCCTGTAGTAACATTTTCAAAAATCGAAAGATTAAAATTCAATGCAAGATACCTTTGTGATATACTTAATAGCAAGATTGGCTGTTACTTTTATATAAAGCAGCTTTCGGGAAACTAGTACAATGATACGTAAAACCCTTGCAGATCCAATAAATAATGATACATACTTAGGTTTTCGAGTTTCAGTCATCAATTTCATACAACCGTCTGTGTACTCATCGCTCATACTTAGTGTCAACGGTTAAAAATTTAGAATCCACGTTGGATCTCACTGCTTGATAAGGTATTTCTATCACTTAGGTAAACATCCGTATACTTGGCGTTCTCTAGCTAAACCGTTCAATGAATTCTGAAGGGCAATCATAATTATTCATATGTCAATTCGGTTTCGCATGATGCAAGCATCACGTCTGTCTGACGCAAGTTAAACCGGGTTCTGAGAAATCATAACATCCTACTGACGTTAAGAAGCCCGCAACCACTAGACCGTTCAAAATGTACTATCCACAATTTATGAGATCAATCAGGACAGCGGTGAGATAAAAGTAATCATTATCGGAGAGTACTCCAGTGTCAATTTGACCGTGTTAAGGTAACAATGATTGTTGATGAGTAGTAGGGGAATTGGTTAATTTCAAGTTGAACATCACTCAAAACTGATCGCAGCTGTCGCATCCTCACAAACTTTCCAGTTGAATCCTTTTGAAAAAAGCATTAGACTCGAGTTTCACTGTCATTAGAGCTCGTCAGTAGTGCATATCCTTGCCAATGGCGAAACTAGAACTCCGGCCACGCTTTTCATGAGGCAATCGTGTTGACCACTGCGTCACTGACCTCACATTAGGTACGACCGAATTATCATATGTGAACGCTCAACCATTTTCGCTTGTGAGTAATGATCAGGTTGTTCGATCGTCTCGATAGGAGACACAGTTACTGTTTGTTAATTCCAACCGATAATGATCGTAACCAATTAGCTAACGGCAGAATTCTGGGGTCGTCTTGTAGCGTAATTTTCCCTATTGTTTCATGCTTTCCATACCATGGTTTATCGTTCTGTTTATAACACGCAAGTCATGTCGTGTGCGCTAGAATTTTCAACATGTTGATTCGAATCTGTTTCAGAAGGACCTCGGTTTACATCCTTCATTCAGTTTTACTTAAAACGACGCTAGTCGTGACAACAATTAGACTCAGTTACAGTCTCAAGGTCATAGAGTAGACCGGTGTATAATCCCTAGAAACATACAAACTCGATCCGTCAGTCAGACCAGAATAGTATTAAGGCTGGCTTTTAAAATAGAGTGAAGTCTAGGATCCTAGGCGTGGGTGTTATCATGACCCTAAAGTACACAATTAACGATCACAAACACAGTGACAAACTCCACCAGAGCATCACAGCTAAACGTAGGTCTTGTTCACTCACATTAATCGTTTTTCAACTTGGCTTAATTTTTAAACACCAACCGGAGTCTTTTCGGTCTCCAGCATGTGAGAGTCTAAAGCGGTTCGCGCACTGTTGGAGGCACTGAAGGAAGATATGGTCCGTATCGGTGACAAATGTGGAGGAATTGGCGGATTGGGTAGCATTGTAGGAGAGCACACGCTGGCTTTGGCAACCGCCGCTGCAGCTGCCATGGCCGCAGCCCAAATGGGCAGAAAGCCTGGAAGGGATTCGTGATTGGTTGGGTTCGATTGTTTCATTTCATCTTCTATTTTATCAGTAACACTGCACTGAGGTCCACTGAGTATGGATGGGAGCTGTGCCGCAACCATGGGTGACATGCCCAATGGTAGACAAATGGGTGTTGGTTTCACTTCTGGTGCAGGCGACACCGGTGAAATTGACGACGAGTTATTCAGCGTTGGTAAAGCGTTGTTTTGTCCGGTCCCGTAAATGTTTGGGTGCCGTCGAGCCATAAGCAGTTCCTCGTGTTTTCGTGCGTGCTGAAGCATGGTCGTTGGCCGGATAAACGCATAATCACAATTGGCGTGAGTGCAATGGTAATGTTGAGCCATCTTTTTACTGTGGCATGTTGGACGGCGGCAATCCACACTACGATCAAAGTGCTCAAAGCCATAAGCGATTGTGATGTGATTATGAAATTCACGACGATGCACATTCATTAAATCCAAACTTTCTGAGGCCATGAAGCACCTGGGGCGAACACAGTGATAATGTTCCAATCCACGTTGACCATAATTACATAGATCGTCGGGACATGACTCTCCAACTGTGAACAGTTTTACCCCACATACGATATGAGAAACGATTGAGTCCCTGGTATGATCGCTACAATCCAACTCGCCAAAAAACATGGACCGCGTAAGCTCTCTTACGTGTGGATTGTCTTTACACAATTCATCGGGAACGTTAAGGCGAGGTACACGAATGTATTTTGAATATTTCGGTGGTCGGCCTCGTCTTCGTGGAGCTTGTGAATAATACGTATGGACTGTGTCTTTCAGGAATGGCATATCAGTTTCCACCTCCGTCTTATTTTCGGTGCTGGAATTTGACGATTCGAAAGGTTCAGCAGTCTGACCGGACAAACGCGAATCATGTTGGACGAGATGGTCACATAACGTTTCAATTTTAGACTCTGTCACGGGAGCGGTAAAGTCACATGCTGGCCATGAAAAACAGTGCAAGTGAAGTGAGCTTCTTGCGTGACAATCCAATCGCTTACACTGAGCCAAACCACAGCATAGCAGGGCAGCCTTCCAGACGTGCTCAGTCCATTGAACGCAGTAATTTCTGTCTGACGGGTTAATTGGGGTAAAACCACCTCCAGAAGGACAGCCTGGCCAAAAACAATGTGAATGAGCCCTGCATTCACCCCAGTTGCAACCATCTTCAAGACATGACACTCCAGGGGAGTATATTTTAAAATGACCCTCAACGAAATTGAAAAGTTTGGCAATTTGTTCCTCCTCACCAGAAGTGTTCAAATCGTCGCTTGCGGAGAATAGATATTTTAAGTCTGGTATCTCTGACTCATGGCTAATGTTAAGTGACTTATTTTGGTCACCACTGTCTTCCTTTTGCAACACCAGTCGCTTACGACGTTGTATGCACCGCGTTACCAAACGGGATAGATCATGAAACAAGTCACCGTCAGCCGAGCTTCCGACGATCTTCATCATAAGCATCTCAGACTTCGAGCCCACAAGCAAAGATTGGTCATCCGGTAGAGAATAGCCACCAGACGAAGCATCATCCCCCGAACTTGGCCGAGTAAACGACGAGTCACTTTCCATCTTTAACTGTTTATCCAGTGAGCTTTTATTGTGTGCAACTTGACCATACCCACCGAAAGACAAATCCTCCGGAGACATTTTCATACTGAGCTGGCCCTCGTATCTTGCCGAGAGGTCATGGGCAGATTCACAATCCAATCCACCCAGATCCGACAAATCGACTTCACTCGGTCTCGAGATCAGGTGTGAAAAACGTCTATCGTGCTTACGCTTGTGAGAGAGAATTTGACTGGAAGAATGAACCACGTAGTCGCAGCCTGCCAATGAAAGACAATGGTGTGAGAGAAGTTATATGAATCTGCGAAAATATCACTCACATCAACAGTGGTTTGTCGGAAGAAAAGACGCTTTTACCATTTCTATTAACCATCTAACTTGACAGACAATTGTGAAAATCACACTGTGTGGAGGTGGAATTTCCCCGTACCATTCTGCTCAAGTCTGAATTTTATTATGCTGTGCACTTTGTGAAGAAACTGCGTCGATCATTCTTACACAGCCTCTCTGCTTGTATTCTATGACAACAACGACTCTAGTGAAAACAAAAATCACATTAACTATTTGGATATGCAAGTTTATCAGTCAAAAAGAAAGTTAATATTGTCGACAGCTTCTAAGCGTTCAGTTCAGAAATCCTAAACAGCCGACTCTTATTACAGAAAAAGGCGGATGATGAAGTTTGTCCATAATGGTGTTTGGATGACACCCAATAGTGTTGCAGAACTATCCATTGCACTGACTACAAAATCCTGCTTGTGGTTATTGAATGAGTTTAGTTCCGTTAACATGTGATGGCAGTTCAAAAACTCTAAGTTGGTGAGCGAAACATGTTTTTATAGTAAATGGCTTAGAGAACGAGCGCGCAGAATTCATGGAAAACAGAAAATAAGCTTGTCGATCCCCATAGAAATACGAACTGCAAGCAGTGTTTAGTGAAACCACCATTTGAGGTGAGCGAGTTGGCAAACGTCAGGAAATTATTAACGCTGTCACTAAAAGTTACATTCAAATTTACCAGCAAAATGCCGATTGTCACCGGCTACCGTGAAGACTTACCTGGTCTGATACAGTGAATATGGTTGATAATCCCGGAGTACTTGCAGCTTGGAAAACCACACGTTTCGCATTTAATATACTTCCGAAATCCTTCTTTTGCAAAGTGGTCATTTTTCTGGTGATGAAGCTTGTGTTTTTCTGAAAGTTAAATGGATGAGTAGTTATAAATTCAGGTTTAAACGTATATGGACTCGGTCACACGTTACGACGAAGCTGGCTTGATAACACGGGAATCAGTGACTCGTTTGCCGTAAGTTGTCTGCTGCAAGAGTCATACGTGGGCTGAGTAACTCTACGATGTACAAACCGAGACAGAAGTAGCCGTGTTGACCGATGCTTGAACCAGGAACTGTGTGAATTGTAGGCGCCGTTGTCACCACTGAGCTATCGAGATCAGTGTACTGCCTTTGGTGCAAGGTCAGCATAGGAGTAATTATTTGATAAATTGTCATATCTTCAGTCCATGAAAACAGCAAGCTTTCGTATATATAAAAATAGCGTCCTCTCTAGTCCTGTGTAAACCTTGAGAGCAGGTGAGCACTACTGTTTCAAAAATTTCCTAATCTAATGATTAGTTAGACGTCAGCAACGTACATTACAACATCGAGTTTGCTTTTAAAATCCTGCTACCGTGTTAGACTCAATCTACTTTTCCAGGCTCCAGGTTTGGAAGAACAGTAAGTGAATCACCCATCGAAAAGGACAGTCCTAAAGTCTGTTAGACATAGCGGACGTCTATTGAAAACAAGTGTAAATGGTGAACATTTTGTTAGGAAGCGTTAATTTTCCTGGAAGTTGTGAAAGCAAACCTTCAGAAGACCAGATTCCTCGTCTTGGTTACCATTCGCTGATAGCATCGCTGCCATTTGTGCATGACGTAAAGCTACGTTTCGCCCAGCAGCGTAGTACATTCTGATTCAAAATTTAACAATACTAAGGCTTTTTCTTGATGGTCATTGACAATATCCAATTATGACATCCTGTCGATAGGACTGGAAACATATTTCAACCAAATAAGTACCCTTGTCTTTGAAATAATCTCTGATACCATCACTCACTTCTTTTTCACACAGCCATTTCAATCACGCCTGTGCGTCCGTAGCAGTGCACCTTCCTAAATTCATTGGGTGACTCACGTATACTGGCACCACAGTAAGACGGCTCGATGTGATTTGTGTAGTAAGAGACACAGTGTTCCAAGAGCATTCACACTCAACAATGGTTACGACTATCTATATGGTCCATCGCTTCGGTAGTTTGTTGTAAACACACCTTAGAGTTAGCGGCAGATTGAAGTTGACTGTCAGAATGTTTTCAGTGGATAAATTTAAAAAAAAATGAATTTATGGGGTTTTGAAGCCTTCAGAAGCCACGAAAAAGTAATGGATGTCACGACGTCACAAAACTGAAGAGGATAAGGTTAAAAAATGCGAGAGTTTACAACTTTGATTGACCGCCATTTTACTGAGGTGGTTTTACTATCCTTAAAAATAACGGTAAAATAAAATGGTCAGTGTTGAATAGTCTACGCTCTCGAACAGAAAACCGACTGACCTCATCACAGTCACACTGTATTGTCATCAGACGGGTATATCATAACTTATTTCGTTCAATATTGGGATTTGTTTCAATTAACTACCATGTCAGTTGTTTTCTTCACTGCTGACTAGTTTGCTCTTTTCTATTTGCAGTCCAACAACTTCACCATCATTTCAAAGCGTTCCAGGTAAACATCAGAAATTCTGCAACTTTTGCCGTGAATTAGCCGCCTGAAACATGTTCACCAACAGTTTGGCATTGCATTAGCGATATACCATGGACAATTCTACGGGAAACCATGTGTATAAATGCTTTCAGGTAGACCCCAAATTGTCGTGCTAAGAATCCCATAGGTGGGTTCAGTATCACCTGTTAAAAGTAAGGGAGGCATGCCTTTGCAAACACAACATTGCACTCAAAGTGACCACCTGCACTTGGGATAAATAAGCAACGCCAGTAGTGCCTCTACAATTTCTGGATAAAAGCCAATGACGGACGTATCGTGCTTATCGTTCAAAAGACTTAGATAATCAGTTTACTCATCATAACAGTCCAATATTATTTAATAATAATAATAATAATAATAATAATAATAATAATAATAATAATCTGGGTCCTTTCGACTAGGGCTGTAAAACAGTAAACTCGTGTTCCATCGCGTCTTGACGCCACTACTCAACACTCAGGCGTACACTCCAACTAAACTCCTCCTCTTTCTGACGAAAATCTGAACATTATTTTGTTCACGGTCATCACAGCCACACAGTTCGTTCGAAGGTTGCCTCCGGCCCCTAGTGTATCGCTTGTAAGTGTATCAAAGGTTTTAAAACTATACGAGTGACGCCACTAGGTGTGCATGAAGTTTAAGTGACAAGTATTTGGGCATCTTACTGACATAAATTGGGTGCATTCAGACTAACAGTTTAGCCAGTCCTTTCAGAATAAGGGCACCAGCTTCAAGTTTGCACCTGTTAAACCACATCCATAGTACGTGTTCCCGTCAAGATCGGAGTTTAAATCTTCTAGTCCGCAGAATTGTCGAACAAGCGATCAACAAACCACGTGCCTTAACCCTGGACTTGGCAGAAGTGTAGAGGGCTGTTTGAAACCTC
Source organism: Paragonimus heterotremus (assembly GCA_013368495.1). Taxonomy (NCBI): domain Eukaryota; kingdom Metazoa; phylum Platyhelminthes; class Trematoda; order Plagiorchiida; family Troglotrematidae; genus Paragonimus; species Paragonimus heterotremus. The sequence continues at coordinate 184,445 of LUCH01000273.1, read as the reverse complement.
TGAGACAGAAAATTTGTTCAAATGTAGTGGGTTGTCAAGGAGAAATTTTGAGACAGATATCCAGCCTTAGAACTTGTTCTGCTTCAGCTGACCAACTCTATCTGAGAACAGGAAGCAACTTCATCAAAGTCTAAGAATGCACTTATTTTAACTTCGTTTGAAAGTAGGAGAAGCAAGCAACGCACAAACAGTTGGCGATGTGCCAGTCTTGTGAGTTGTATTGAAAAAGTCCTGACAAGAATTCTCAACAATCAACTGGTTTACAAAGTGTTGGGGTTGAATCTACCTGCGCAGAAGAGTGAATTCCAAGGCGTTTGAATCGGTGTACTGTAGGACGTTGTCGACTGAGGTGGGTAGGTCTAGGTATTCTCGTTAAGTTCTTTGATTTAATAAAGGTCATGTTCGGGTACGAAGGTGAAAGTACAGCAGTGTGAATCGACCTCTGATAACTCTGATACTGCTAGCAGCATGAAATAGGAAGATCTGAACCCCAACCTCACAAAGTTTACATAGAATCATAATAATAACAGCTAGCCTTCAGGGTCCAGAAAGCGGTGTCTGAATCTGATGTCTTACGGATGGTTGCTTACCAAATACTCAGTGTTTCAGTGTTCCGAGGTTACTATGTAATTTAATCACCTGCGTGTCATTGTTGGCAGGAGATAATGCTTTATTAGCGCAAAACAGAAAAGAACTGGAGCCAGCGACTACAGCTTTTTGCGATTGCCGTAACCAACTTTGACTCACACGTCAATCCGAGCATGACATTCTCTTAGCAGATGGACCACAACCACTCCTGAGATCGGTATAATTAGTCATTAAACTCAAACTCATGCTATGTGTGCAGCGATCTGTCTCTGCACCTTTAGTTGTGAGCTTTTGTGGCCAGGGCTATTACTGCCGCCGAACTCAATGGAAAGCGTGCTTGGAGGGAACATAACCTAAAAGCAAAGACCAGGCTAAGTGTCTGAACAGCTATGGTGCTGTCCATGGTGTTGTACAGCAGCAACACAAATGTTACACCCAGGAAGCGTGGAATATCAGACCCGTTTTCATAAAAATTGTCTAAGGTACATCCTGGGCATTTAATGGCCAAACGTGTTCCGATTTTGTTGAACAGGCATGGACAGACTTGAACCTAGTTTGATGCTCAGTCAGCTCCTTCAGCTAGAATACACACTCAGTTGGGCTGAGGAACACATCTTAAAGTAACTTGTATGAAAACGCCTAAAATTAGGTAAGCGGAAGCCTGGTTATCGGAGTTCGTCCTGTTGGAATGATATTCCCGTTGGTCTCTCGCATTGCAACATAAATTTTAGGTTGTGGAAGGACCCAGTTTGTAACTGAATAGCCTGTAAGAGTGCGATCCTGAAAGGCGTACAAATGTTCACTGAACACCAGATCCGAGGTTGTGATTTGGAACGTTCAGTATTCAGGGGAAATAGTGAGGCGATCCGTTGCGGTGATTTGATTGCGTGACACTACAATAAATGCAATCACGAATGCGCTGGTCATCTCAAGGCTAATAATCCATCAACTTACCAGCGACAAACTGGCAAGGAAAAGATGATGAATGCGCCGAGTGCAGGTCAGTTATTTTGATAATGTACCTTTTAACTGCATAAATCAACAACTCCGTACGGTCTGATAAATCGCGCATACTCCTATTAGGAACGTGGGTCATGGTGGCCAGCTACCTCTTGTGTAGAGTCCTTGGTGTAATATAACTTGAAAGTTCTTTTTGAGTTCGTAGCCAAAATTTGGATCAATTTAATCCCCTATCCGAAATACATTAACATCTACTCTCATTTATATATCTGTTCCACGGTATCCTGCCCTGTCTTCCGGTTCCACTACGTTGCTCAATAGTTGTTTGTTTTCTGAGCTTAATTCTCATCACTACGGCTTCTTTCAGATCTTGTTGGCGAGAGGCGGCGATTTCAGTGTCAGTTTGGTCTACCATTCACTTAATATGTCTTGTCTGTCTGCGAAACAAAAGCCTTCACTTACATACTTCCAGTCTAATTTATGTAGGCTAAACGGGAAATGGAATGCATACGTGGATCCCTAGGAAATGCGGCGCAGGCCACTTGTAATGACGTATGTGCGTAAGTGACTTTAGACTTCGGTCGCTTTGACAGGTTAATCCGAAGACTCTGGTTGTTAGAAGCCACACCACCTCGACGTCATTCGAGTAAATCTTTCATGTCGTAATATGGCCTACAGATTATAATTTGATACAGCCTTAAACCGAACAACCTAACGACGTGCGAACTAGAAGGTTGTTCAAATGTTTCATGAGAGGCAATTCCGTGAAGATGAATTCAAGCGTATAAGGAAACTGTCCATGTCATAGTTCCAAATAAAATGACCGGCTGACCTCCAACGAGTGTGGTCGCGAACACAAAAGACCGATAATTATTCAAAACACTCACAAAACATCAACAAAGAGAACAGAATATGTTGATAACTTACAAGCAGCTTTCCTTTAATTTTCATACCCATTTAAAATAGCCATCCCTGGTGGTTTGGTGAAACGTTTACCTAACCCTCACACTAGAATACAGGCTGCCTTCGTGCCCTAGTCTCCCACTTTCCTGAGTTTGGTAAATCACAAAAGTTTGGTCTGCTTCCTTTAATAAAACTGGGTTTTAATTAGCCTCTTTTTTCTCTACATACTGTATTTGTGTCTTCACCTCCACTCTTAAATCCTACTTGGTTAGCATCAGACCTTTTGTTTACTCCTGTCAAGCCTTCCCACTCTATAGCTCAGATCTAACCAGTGAAGAATATATTACCACTATTTCCGATAAATAAATATTACACTTTGGTCTAACTACTGGTTATTCAATCTGAACTGGCTGTACTGCAGTCTTCCGCTTAACGATTCTCTGTATTCTTTCGAGTTCACATCGGGTGCTGGATGCCTGACTGGAACCCTTACTGTTTCAGCGTAAGCCACTGCAAACGTTAGTACGTTCGCAGACGTCCATCGGTTTTGATCACTGTGAAAAGCTAGTCCGGATACAGATTCTGCCGACTATATATCCTAGGGAACTTACGTAAAGAGGTTATTACTAGCAAAGTAATGTAAGTAAGTTTCCAGATTCACTCACCCATATCCGCCTTGTTCTTAAAAGTAAAGTGACAGTTGACTCTTCGGCAATGGAAATGTGTTGTCCGTTCCAAGGTGAATGGGCAACTTTGAATGCCGCAGCTCTCACTGGCTCGATATCGTTGGAAACCCTCTTGGATAATCACGGCGTCTTTTCGATGAAAATTTGCATGCATTTGTACGTCAGATGTGCTGATGTACACCTGCAACAGAAATGGTTAACGTAATGCTTATGTCCTGTAACACAATGTTTATTGAAAACCTTACTTCTGAAAGATTGATAATGCGTCCGAAGATAACTATTTATTTTCAAATTATTGTTGGTATTTGTCGCTGACCCAACAAAGTCTGTAGATCAATGCAAGTAGCGTAACCACCCAAATAAAAAATACAGAAGCCCGGTCTTTTTCGAGATTCTAGGTAGGCCATGGTTTTATTAAGTTCGTGTAAATCCCCACGACTTCTGCCCTGATCTATGGGTTCCAATGAGTCTATAGTAATGAGGGAAATAGCTGGAACATGCGTTACCTCTTACCTCCAGCACTTGAAGTTTGCATGTTAGGATGTGTGGCTAAAGGTTATTCGGTAGGCGTGCCTGGAGAGCAAGGATCACGGAAACGACTGTTTGCTTCCGACGGGCTTTCAATGTTATGTACGTACTATTTGTGTCATGAAATGTTTCGTACAACAATATGGTATCCCTTTTCAGTGGAACACTTTTTAAGGAATCTTGAAATTGACAGTGAAACTTTGTTGCGTGCATTCTCTTGCAGACTGTTAGATGCTGAATGTGCGTATACATATCGTAGGTAAAATAGGAACAGGCAAAGTGATGCATTCGTAATGGACGTTATCTAGATCAGTCATTGAAAAAAAGTCCAGACCTTCCAAGGAAACGGCTGCTGAAAATAACATGCAAGGCATCAAATGTTATACTATTGACTAGCACAAACATTCGTTACGATACTTCTTTGGTGACCGTTTCCCTCCCTAACCACATACAAGAATCAGTTATTGAGGGAGTAGGCTCAAAATTGACTCATTTGAGTCGACTGACACTGCTGAGAGAAGCTACTTTAATTTGGAAACTTAGCGCAGGATGTTTTTTTCGACGCGGCACTTTAGTTCCAGTCACTTGTGTCCATTATCATAACAACGAAAGAACAGAACCAACACCAAGTGTGCTACGACGCTTAATTTACTTGAAGATTTTTAATCGACGTATGCTCTTCGGCGACGGGTTCCTTGTTGCGAATTTCCGTGTCTTAGTTCAGCGTAAAATGAAATGCTCTCAACAACAAATTCGTTATATTCTCAAGCTTCACTCCGAGGATAGTTCTATCGTGATCAGGTTTCTTTCACATGCAATCACAACAATGATACGACCAGGTGACTCAATGCAGTCAATCACATTGATCGAAATGAAAACTGTCGATCGTTTCGTTTGTCTGTCCCATACAATAACTTTCGGAATTATAAACTACTATGTTCGAATCTGATGGGTCTACAACCGGAAGAAATAAGTTCAACGTTTTTCTAACAGCTTCCTTGGATTGGCCGTGTGTATCCTTTTGGACAACATCTTGTTTCCACTGGTACCCAATCAAAACACCGTGAAGAATGTACCTTAATTTTACGGTGGGTTACAACTGGGATACTCAATAACAAATCAACCAGAAGTTGCACACCTAAGACTGTACAAAACCAACAAAACCCGAATAGCGACAGCAAGACAATTCAAGACGAACGAATTTACCAGTGGGCACACAGAAGTACATATAAAGGGTACTGAACGTTAGTTGTTATTATTGAAACTGAATCCTACCCACTCTCTGCTTGTTCGGCAGGAATGCACTGTGCAGATGCATCGTAGCACACTCCCAAGAAGTCGAAATACACGGTTAGGTCAACGTTATACTTATTAGTGGAATGCTTAATCAGGTCATCCCGCTCAATGATTTTGTACAGTGGAACTTAATTTGGGCTTTATTACGATATGCCTAAGTCAATTACTAGTCGAATTACCTCGTCACCGTTTCATCGCTAGGAATATCCAGTTTATTTTTAATCGCGTGAATCTGAGTGTTCATTAATGGCTAAAAAGGTGACTTAAAATATTTTTATAGTCCTCTAATGATAACGCCATTGACATTTAGCCTCACCATTGGTGTCAGTTTATAAGTACCCGGAGTTTTCAAAATTCCACTGGGTTAATAAATTCTCTGACTGAGAAAAACCATGAACTGGGAGCATAAAGCACAACAAGACCGAAGCCATTCCCAGTTGGCGATCCACGTGCAAAATGATGAGCTGGTTTCAACAACATGCAGTCACAAGCAAGCATGCGCGCATGTCATTCTGTACATACCTATCACCATAAATCTCTCTTTGTGGTCGTAAAACCTGGCAGTTGTACCTCGGGTTTGGGCGAAGACAAGTTGGTTACCTCATTGTGCTAGCTGATAGTTTTGTGTAATAGACAAAACCGATACACATACGTGTGGTGCCCGCTGTAACCCGCACCACCCGCAACCATCCGACCTGACTACACCCACTTCTTAGTCTTCCCTACAGTCAGCATCTGATACTGAAGCGCGCAACTGTTTCTGTGATGTGCTCGACGCGCCCTAGAATGGCGAACGGGTGTAAAACTCAACTGTCTGAAGCCCGGTAACCAACGCCTTCATTCGTCTGTGTAAATTTATGCACATGCGTCTGTAATTGGCAAACTTACAACAGACCTGAAAAGTGAGAAATTGTCGAAAACAGACTTGTTCACTCAGTTGTTGATTACACATGCACACACATCGGCTTATCAGGATGTGATGTCATAACTGGCTAGCTGGGTGAATGGACCACCCCGACACGCCATGTTAGAAAGGGACATCATGTCCATGTCCTTATTACAGATGCACATGTGTGTGCACACGTATGCACAAAGACAGGACGCCTTCCATCCAGTAAGGCGTATGAAACAGGCTTGGATTGCAATCTGCGCGGAAGCCGACCGTGTATGACCTCTGGCCTCAGGCACAATAGTGGTAGTCTGCAATCGTGCTTGGGCTAGACGACCAGTCGATGGACTAGTCGTCTAGCCCAAGCGCTCGGTCCACGTTTATTATCGGCCCGCATACTAATGCACGTCAGATTTCAAGACGTTTTGTTTCACAGATGAGGTCATCGGCGCGGCTGCGTAACGTTCGACAGAATGTTTCAGAGAGAAACTCGAACGTGTGTACTCCGTACGCATAGACTTGCCAATCTGTTTACAGGCCAAGTCACTCAACCAACATAATCACTAGGTGCGCATGACTCAGACAGTCGAATGGCTTGGTGTTTTCGTGTGTACATACGCCATTTTTGTCGAAAATGCAAAATGTTCTGTCGTGAATGCCTTTGGGTGAGGTGGCAACGGGTAGAGAACTGATAGCGAACAAAATGTGCACATGTCGGTTACTAGGATTTGCAGAACATACGAGCGAACTAGCAAACAAGCGAAGTAAAGAGCGCTTGTTACATCGGATGTATGGGTCGCCATGGTGATGAATTATGTAATGAAATGTATTAGTAACTGACTGGTTGTCCGTACAGTTGGTAAATAATCAGAAATGCCTAAGGAGACTTCTGTGAACACAAAACGGCCACCGTCTGATATGTTCATCGTGTTTCCAACATTGCCCAAGGCCATCACACCTTATCGGACATAAACTCTGCGGACCAAAACAGTTGCAATCGTTTGATTCACCAACAGGACTCCGGGTTCTTAGGTCTGCATCACTCGGACTGAAAGTTGTAAGTGAACAAGACAAGGCCCACTAATGCAACGACGAAGCTAGAGCGAATAGCAATGATTCCACGGAAAAAAAACAAGAACAAACGGTGGCCATAGGTGACATGTTTTACGCAATGCGGTCAAATCATGTGTTGCCCCGGTCGACGAAGGCCTTGAATCATTGCTGGCAGTCCGTAGAAGTCATATATCAATCGCGCATGCTCGTCAGTTTCGAACCGACGGCCTAGGAACTGTTTGTCTGGTAATCTAGAATTTATCAGTTCATCACAAACTATTATCAACTGAAAAAAGGACAGTAAAATATTTTAAACTTACACGTACATTTCGTAACTAACTATGTACAAACCACCGCGAATATCACCCTTCTCTAGTGAAGTTAAAGTAAAATTTACCATCAGCCCACACTTATGTTTTCAACTTTCTAAAATACAGTTTGCTATCAGATGACACAACGAGACGCATGAAGGCTGCGTATCATGAGGTTGATTAGTCTGAGCAGCTGAGAGTTGACGTCGTTATCATTATCTCAAGCGTCTGTAAATAGAGATCTGAGTGGTTAATTCTTTAATAGTACCAGTACCTCATGCCAGGTTTAATGTAGACATCCCTAGATGTATTGTGTCAAGGGATTATAGGATGAACTGTATCACTAAATTTGAGAGGTATGAAAACAATGAAAACATGAGAAGCCATAAAATTACCTCTCCTGAGCGTCTGATTGTCTACCGAGAGGTTTTTCAGCTTCCCATCAGTATAATTTATGTAGACATTTGGGAAGAGTATCGCCAGATTGGAGGTAGGAATAGGGAATACGGCAGTAAAGTATATTAGTCGAGAAAATCTGCTAGGATCAGTGGAGTGGATAATAAACTAACCTTTGTACAATTCGGTTTCAGACAATGATAATGTGTCTGACGCCCGTTATGGACACACTCTGAAACTGTACAGTCGTCCCCAGGGCTATAACGCATGAAACCGTATTGTAAGCTCTCCTCCCGTTTACGGTGCCATTTGGCATGTCGAATCATCTCTTCTCGTCGAATGATGATCTGTTTGCATATTCAGTCGTAGAAAGGAGGAAGGGTAAGAAAAGAGGGACACAATTGATTTTCTAATTGATCATAAGAGTGAGCACGTAATATGTAGGCCTCAACCAGCCATCAACACATCGGTGTGTATTGGGTATAATCCATTATCATGTACACTTGTGAAAATGGTTGAAACAACGTTGGATGGGTTGCGGATTACTTCTCTCTTTTGTTGTTGAAATATTGCGAGCACAGTGCTGCACAAACAAGACGAAAGAGGACTAACACCAAATGACAGTAAGCATCGATTCGGAAAAGATAACCAGACTGCTACCCAAAAACGATAAGTAAAAGCTGACGCTGTCTTTTCAGATTTGCCACAAACATTCGGTCAAATAAACGATTCAACATGATGCGTCGAGCACCGTAAGTACGGTATGGGTTATCACGTATCTTTGTGGCCTACTGAACACCACAGGGAACGCCGTTTGAAAGTCAGAGTCAGTGGCACATTTCATGAGTGACATCTCGAGAATAGTGGTTTCTTCAAAAACAGAGGCGAAAGACTGGGATTACTGTTGTCTATTTTAATCGCGCTCGAAATCTTGCAGCTTATGAACTGCCCACTGTCATTATCTCCTGAAGACATCAGAGAATGGGAACCTGCAGATGCATGGAATTCCTGCTCAGTCGAGGTAATGACAACCGGTTGAAATCTAAAGTAACTGAGTATAGTGTATTATTCCGCCTTCTTTCTTTCTTTGTTGAGCAATTTCGTGAAGTCCAAAGTTGAGTAAAACTCTCAGAAACGAGAACTGGGAAGGGTCGCATCGGCCAATCTCATTCTGTGCCCGTACTGCATCTCAATAGTCGAAAGAGTTAGTTCGGTCGTTATGTTACCTACTAAACTAGTTGAGGCATTGTATGCTGAATTATTCTTTGCCGTCTCTGTCGCTGGCGCCCCCGCATCTTGTGTTGCTTCCACACGTTTGTGTTCCCGTCTCCTGTGAAAAAGATCGCATCTAGACCCGGGCGGTTTTCCACGTACTACAGATATATCAGAAGCGGGTCAATTTTTCTAAACAAAACAGTGCACACTGAGAAGCCTCTTTCGGTTTCACCAAACTAATTATATCAGAGGTAACTCTCTAAATGCAACAAGCATTCTGCGTCCATCTGTGTTTAGTCTGGATCAACCGACTATAATATGATGGGGCACCCTCTTCGGTCAATAATTCTAAACACAAGTTGGAAGTACACATTAGGAAAACCGAACCGAGTCTTTGAACAGTTTGACCACCAGAACCACCCCGACAGAGTGCGACAGCATTTGGTCTTAAATATACATACGCACGTCAACCATGCATTTTCTTTGGCACGTTTTTCTCGTTTGTAATTGGCTTACCTAATTCAAGCTGTTGAAGCCACTGTGTTTCCGTCCATAATTCTTTATGGACCGTTCTACACAGAATAATGTGTACATATGTGTCCTTGGCTTCCTTCACTCGTTGACCTTCCTATGGATCTTACGAACTAGAATAACTGTACATCAAATAATTCTAAGCCCTAGTTCCGTGTATGTTTGAATTGGTTAAAACTGTAAACAAAAGAAGACAATACGGGCGGCTCGTCCACGATTCCGAAGGTACGATAGGTACCTTCTTTGTGGGATGGTCCGTGGTTTCTTCGGTAGTGTATAAGTTGAGACAGTGCTCGTACAGCCATAATTATGCAGTAATATCTCATTGTGCCCAATCTCAAACCGAGACACCGTGAGCAATTTCACTCCCATTTAAACTTAACTCGTACGGGCGGGCGAAACAAAACTTGAACTGGCAACGTTTCTGTTAAGAGGTAAACTCACATTCAGTAGAAGCACCGACCTATGAGTAATGTCTCTGTAGGACGAAGTAGACCACTGGTGCGCGACCTTTTTGGGCTGAACTGGTACATTCCACCCTCTGCTGCTGGTTACTAATCACTACAACTACAAAGACCCTTGAGAGCAATAACGTAATTTTTTTGTTTCATCATATGGGCAATCTTTGGAAGTTAGATAAAACAGTCGAGGACAGGATACTACAGTCACACAAAGACGATGAAGATAGTATATGTACACCATCACCTTTCAGGAGAGTTTAGGCCAGACTTTTAAATGAGCTATCACTGAGAGTAACTCAAACACAACAATCACTGTGACTCAGACAGAAGAGATGTGTCTTATGTCCAAAATAGTGTGTAATTTGATAAACTGTCAAATAACTCTTACCTTGTTGCAACCTTTACAATGGTAGTGCTCACGTAGAGAAGAGCTTTGGCATTGTGGTGATCCACACTCTTCATGAGAACCATATTTACGAATCGGATTTGCAGTCTGTCTGGGAGTGCATGAGCCATTTGGGCTATCATCAAAGTTGCTAGGAGGCCGAAAGTCGGGATGCTGGTGATCTGTACACACACATGAAGGGAAGGAAAGAGACGCCATACTGACAGACTGTATAGATATCTGTAAATATGGCCGTGGAAAAGAATTGCATACGGTCTCTCAGCTCACTCTATACTAACTGTGGAGCTTTCTGGTTATGTTGCTCCACTGGTCTGGGAGAAGTGTAAAATTTTCTTGCGAAATATTAAGAATATGCTACGTGTAATCGTCACCAGACAAATGGATTCAATTTGCCAGCTAAGTGCCCTTGTATCAGGCATAGCAACTCGAAGAATGTTCAACTAAGTCAGTCATCTGTGATGTATCGAACTCCTAGTATGACACATGTAAACTTTAAAGTAGGTCACACATAGGGAGTTCCAAAAACTAGTAACTCTCGCCCATGTCCGTCGTTGGTATAATACTATACAACCGAAGTTTTCAAATGATAGACGTAACAGAATAGCGGTGTATAATATGATCTTAACAGGAGATAAGAAAAGTTAACTTACCTCTATCGCATCCTTGAGCTGTTTGAACGACGAATGAGTTCATTGGACTGCTAGTTCTTGACTGACTGGAATGGTGCTCAGATGTTGAGCTCCCTTGTGATGGTTGTTGTTGCCGCTGTTGTTGTTGCTGTTGTTGTTGTTGTTGCTGCTGTTGCTGCTGGTGATGATGTTGATAGTGTTGGTGGTTCAGTTGGGCTGCTTGAGACTTCAGGCTCCACTGAAATAAATCGTATACGAAATTCTCCGGCTTAACGTCGCTCGAGGTGATGTGGTTACCATTTGTAAGCAACCCGCTGCATCCGGTCATGGTAGTGGATTGAATACCTGCTTCACTGGAAGGGTTGCACAAGTTGCCGATCGTCTCACTAACATGTGAGAGAAAATGCTGACCCATACTTCCGGTAGGACAGTCTGAACCGGTGGGCAGATGAGACCACGGAAATTGAACTCCTCCAAATGGTGAACCAAAATTTAAACTTAGTGGCGTGTGCTGGAGAAAGTTCGGTGATAACTGAGCTAGGGCTTGTGTTGTAGGGGCGCATTGCTGAGGAATACTAGTGGACTGCTGAGGTAATGACGGCAATGTCGGCAGCGACGGTATGTTTAGAAGGGGGTTTGGCACACCAGGTACCATTGGATGACCAGCTGAATTGATAAAGAATAGTTAACACTGTTGGTAAAAGAACTGGCTTATAGACGAATGTACTTCAGAAGGAAACCATCCACAGATAAATCACCACAACTTATTAATACTTTTTTCCGCATTGGTTTCTCTTTTAAACGTTAAACTGGGACTTCTGTGCAAGTCATTCGTTTCTGAGCAGTAGAATTTCTCCATTGCATTTTCAGGCTACGAAATTGGACTAGCCTTTTACGGCCTTTTTTTCACGACTGCACGCATTGGCTACTGCGATAAGGCGATGTCCGAAAGAATACTTGAGTTGTCAAAACCGTCATGTGATCCATTCGGGGTATAGAGCTTGAGTTTCGGTCAAACACTAGTATTTTTAGAGTCACCAAAGCTATGTATTCTGCCGGAATTAATCAGACTGTCTTCTGTATTTACACCCATCAATGATCTTCTGGTGTAAGTTTATTAGCAGGATTTGAGTTCACCGGAACCTGTACCACAGTTATGAGTGTAAGTCCACTGATGAACGCCTAAACTTATAACAAAGATATCAGGTAAGTGGTATTATACATTAACTCAGCAATGTAAGTTAAAATGCACCCTTTTGGGTTTTAAACCAGAAGGTGCTTGCTACCATGAGATACTTAAATCATGCATAGGCTGGATAGATTCAGATTGCTTAAAATCACAGCAACATATATGGCAATATAGGCTGGAACTCACAAATGTGAGCTGGGTACTCGGCGTCTATGCTAAGGCAGTCACGAGCCTACGGTGTACTGTAGCAAATGGTAGGTCCATGAAAAATCAATCTGCAGAAGGGGTGGACCAAATGTGATAATCCAATCAGATAACATTGACGGGGAAGAACTCGCGTGTTACTCCATAAATCACGGACCAAAAGTCATAGTCCTCTCGATTCTGATTAACTGATCTGTCACCAGAAACGACGTAACCACAAGTTACCTCCCTTCTTTGTTAAAAGGGTATAGGAAACTTAAGCTATAATCAACTCAGTTTTATTAAATGCGACTCCTGAATAAACTGTACAATCAAAGCATAACTTGAGTTACACTGCGGTTATTACTGGCAAACATGCCGGGTAGTACGATAACACGGAAATAAGTTGTATTATCCAACCATAATTTTTTGCCCAGGAGCTTCCCGTTCAACCCCCGCAAAACAGCAAGTGGCTGACGTCAACTTCCCCTTCTTCCCTTTTAATATCAGTCTTACCAACTTAAGGAACATCTTTGCCAGCCAAAATAACCGAGTTTCAACATGCACGCACGCGCGTATCTCGTCCCCCCTAAAACTGTACAATCCGAACAGAACGCGGAAGAAAGCACTTCACGAACACCACACACATGCACACACACACACACACACACACACACAACCTCATAAAGAAAAAACTGGTATAATGGATGGGGGAAGCATCCAACGTAGTGACTATACCAACCTGTCATATTCTGTCCGGACTGACAAGTCCAATAGAACCGACAGAACCTGGTTGTGTGCATGTGGAGATTTCATATTAACATTGGCTAATGTTGCCATTCTTTCCGTTGTTGTTCACGCCTATGACGGCTCAATTAGCTAGACAAATCTGCTATAATACAAGGGGTAGTGCAGACATGCGCGATCTAGTTAGAACGAAGACGTCGTGGCACCAGAAATTAATCCACAGTGGTCTAACAGTCGTTTTTTTGGATGAAGCGGAAAATTTACTTACTAGGGGGCCAAATCGCGTGAAGGTGAGTAGGCGAAAAGTATCATCATCACCACTTAAAGTTGATCATGGATCGTGTACGCTGGGTAACTTCGGATACGGTAAGCGGCTTCAACGGATTTTCAACCAAAGTGAAAAAAGAACTGATGTAACCACATCAGTTCTTTGGGATACAAGTCGCGTACTTCGGCCTTACCAACGGCTAATGTATCATCCTAACGCTACTGAATATATCGAAAGTAGTAACCAGTATTCATCAACTCCACTCAAAAACTGCATTAACATAACAAAGCGACAAGCATAAATAATCAACTATTTGAATCACCGTTATACTGATCGAACTGAGTGAACCGTAAAACACGCACCATCTTTAATGTCTGCTGTAATACACTACTAGATATCAAGTCCAAAGAATTTACCACAAACCAGATACTTCGAAATAACTATTCAACATTGAGCGTCAAAGGATATGGTTGAGGTTTACTTGTAATTTAATGCTATCCGCTGTGAATACCTCAAAGCTAAAGTGAACATCAACACCCAAAATCAGATTGATTTAACGGTAGAACCAAGAACTGTGCTCTCATTGTAGTAGTTTGCATAAACGATAAACTAGAGAGAACATTTCTGTCATAGTTTCATTGTTTCCCTATATGCCAACAAATTGGGTGTTCCTGGGTCGAAAGAGTGCAGTGTACATCGTCAGTTAACTTTGCGTTAAATGTATCTGATACCAACGTTGAATATTTTTTGCTGGCTAGTCAATCACCGATTAGTAATCCATAAGCTATGAGCATTTGCTGAAAAAATCCAGGCTTTCCTTTCCTGCTACCACACGTTTTCCTTTTGAATTATCAACAAGCCAGCTGACTCACTTGTGTCAATGGATATTTCCTGGTTTAGCGAACATTTTCTGTTCAATAATGCATAGACCGACCAATTTGTCAGCAATCGATGCCATGAAAATCGGCCAACTTATCGGACCGGCCTAATGTTCTCTACGGTAGCAATTGGGACCTAATGAAAAAGTGGGGACAGGATGACAGAAGTACTGTAAACTTCCGGTTACCACGTTGTTGTGTGCATCATTCACTCGGGTGTGGTTTGATATTCCTGTCAAGGTCAGCCCAGCGCTAAATCTCATCTGTCATTGGTCGATTTTAGTTGTTGAGTTGTGGTTATCGTGATTATGGCCTGGGGTCCGTGATCTTTTCACCCGTTGAGGACAATTAACGGATTAGTCATAGAAACATATTGTTAAACAGTGAAGCGCACCAAAACGTTGTATACAAAAGATGTACTACAATAAAGGAGTGTAGTGTAGCCGACAGGGATGACTAATGTATATCAGCGGACAGTAGTAACTCGTAGTTTCATCATCTTTAGGGTTCAGATGAACATCTGATGATGTATATGTACTCCTTTTTTCATCATCCTCAGTTCGGCATACCTATCTTCAAAAATGCACCCAGTACCATGATCATAACATCACGCGACAACATAAAATCATAAAATGCCAGTGTTAGTAACCAAAACAGGTGACGTCAGTGTTAGTCAGTGCGATAAAAATTCGGTCGAAAGCTGATCATTTCTTCCGAACCTATGAAAAATTTGCGAAACTGACCGATGCATCATATGGTCACAGCGTTCATTTTTCAAACACCACAAACATGACGTCCTAGTCAATCCAGTATAAGAAGTAAAGCACTTGTTACAAGCCAACCTAAACCGAAACAGTACAAATGACAGAATGCCGACTCTGCTGTAGTATACCGATGGGCAGATCACGCGGTCTGATAAAGTCAATCACCGAAACGTCATGACGAGAAGCGCACTGCTAGGAGAAGTTGAAAAGGTAAGATTTGGGATTTCAAGCAAATGAAATTGAAATAATGGGAGACCGTCAAAAAATGTCTTAGGTTAAAATGTGTTATCCATATTTACTAGAGAAGGCCAATTGCATGGGTGACTGTGAAATTACGACCATATACTTAATCTAAACAAGATAGGTGCAGAATCTGCCAACTGACGTTAACTACAATAACGCACTCCTCGGTAACAAAGAACTCGCACTGAACGTTCAGGCAAGAACCATTCAAATAACGTCACATTATTTCATATGGTTTTATTACTGAGCGATGAGAAAGTCAGTTTCTTTCAGTCAAGGACGAAGTTGACAAAGTTCGTAGTTAGCATGGTAAGGTAACTTCCCGGTGTTAATCTGTGATGGTGAATATGAGGGAAATAATTCCGGACAGTCCTGATGCCTAACTGCAGTATGTTCACGCCCATACGTTGGCCGATATACTGTCGGAACAGGCAGACCTACACAGGGGAATGATAAGGACTCTTAGTCACACAGTCATCAAAATCATCATCACCATCATTATGATCATCATCATAGACAGCAATACATCAGTGATTCACACTAATGCTTAACTGCCACACAACCACAAGGGAAAAAAAGAGGAAAAAATAAAACCTATATCAGAAGAGAGTAAAAACAGAAGGGGAGGGGAATGGACATAACTACTAAAAATAGCTACGTCTATATTCAAACATACAACATCAAGGCGCCTACACCTTGTAAACAAACAACCGAGCTGTAAGTGAAAGTAAAGCGTCATTAGCAAGACAGCTTCCTCACGGCTTTCACTGCCCCGCGTCATTAAGTGCACTCATTTCACAGACAACTTGGACAAACAACGACAACATTCACACCACTGGGATCGGTTAGCCGTCATCTCATCTAACTTCTCAAGCCACTGACTCTCCGAGTCGCGAAAGCCCCAGCCCGAGAGACGAACCCAATCTACAGTGACTAACACCTTCAGGAACGATTTCATTTGTCTTCGCCAGGTCATCATCAGTCCACCTCGCACTTTACGCCAGTCGGCCGCAGCATCGGAAAACAGTGCTCGGTGCGGAAAACGACTAGCTGGCATCCTTAGTACATGACCTAACCATCTAAGTCTGTGCAAATGTAGTGACTGGACAAAAGAACTCGTTTGACAATCAGTGCCAAACACTCGTTTCATAACCTCCTCGTTGCTCACTCGCTGGTGCCATCCGATACGAGCGATTGAACGCAGACATCGGTGGTCAAACACCTGAAGACGGTTCAAGTCCTCTACCCTGAACGTCCAAGTTTCGTTGCTGTAACATAATACAGCCCTCACTGTTGTCTGATATAGCCACATCACTTAGCTCAAAGAATCGTATCGCAAGGCAGCTGGTGATTGGCAGTTTACTTGAACTACTACTGTTTTCGGAAAAAGATGCCAGCCTTCTTCTAACCCTTAATCTAGAAAGCCAAGAGACTGCGGTTTGCCAGACTCTTACCTATTGGCCTACCTAGCATGAGTGACCGTAGGTCCAGTTTAGCTCAATAGGTCATCCTGATGCACAAACTGTCACTTCGCGTCGAGGTCCGAACTCGTTATGGCAGAAACCAGCCCCACTCAACAGTGGACAAAATCCCCACCTTCACATTAGAACATCGCAAATTATTTCGTATTGTCACTTGATATATGACATGTTCTGACAGGTGACAATGTGTCCCAAATGACAAAACTTTGACATCTACATCACGGATCACCTGCGCTGAGCTGACCTGGCTATAGTTCTGAGCCGAACTGAACTGAAATCCACAGCATCATACCTGTCTGGTAAGCCTAAAAAGAGGACAGGATAAATCACTCAACGTCCAAGTTTCAGGGTGCCTTAAAGATAGAATGATATAATCTGAGCTTACCTATTCTAGGTTCCGTGACCAAAACAGGCTATAGCGTTACATAGAGTTTCTCAAAAGCATTCCCTATGAGCCACTTCCAAAGTAAAATGTTTCAAGGTGAGCTCATAATTTTTGTCAAGGTTTCTGATTTTGCTTAACAGCTTTTCAAAACTACACAGATTCATGTTCAATTTGCTTTATTTCCGCGTACCACTGTTCCAGTTATAAAAATATTGTTGGGTTTCGAAGGAACATGCGTTGATGAAAGATAGACCCCTGTAATTAGTAATCGCAGAATGTACTTATCAATACGAAAACCAAATGACAATACAGGGCACACCAGTTACTAATTTGTCGGGTATACATCAACCGAAACACAAGTCGACAAGGAAGAAATTAAACAAATGTTCGACGGTTTAGTAGATCTAATTCTGTATGATCTCAATTACTAGAAAGATAGTTTTGTAAGGTGCACAGATCACCTTGTCTTACGATGGTGATAGCATTTCACTAGTGTGAAATGGGGCTTGTACGTCAAAATGCGAAGTGCCGGTCCAAGATCGAATGCGTGCCCAATCTCAGCGGTAACACTTTAGGCACAGTGGGTAGGCTTCTTCGCCTGGGGACCAAGAAACGTACCAGCTAGTCTGATCAAAGAGATTGAAAACTGTATTTTTAAAAACGCAAGTGAACTCATCAGACCGAACCAACAGTAGTGGTTAGAGTTCATTAGATGCACTCCGTCTAAACGAGTTGTTCCGTACTGGCTTGCTCGAACAAAACAGTTGTTTGGTGTACGTTTTGAATTGATGTTAATCATCAATCCAAAACCAAGCATTTTGTTTTAAACTGAACACCAATCAAATTTGACAAGAAGAAATACTCAAGTAGACCATTCTGGCAAACCGCCTAACCAACTCATGACAGCCAGCCAGTTTAAACCCCGTTCATTTGGAGTGTTCTTGTTGTGTTAGTGGCCGGCTGACGTGCAGTACGACGGGTAATATGACAGAAAACTAAACGTATAGTCTGTTGCATGATGAAATCGCAATGTCATAACTGTCCGACTATATCAACCTTGGTCAGATCTCTCGTGTTGTGTCGTACGGTGCTCCATCATGCATTTCGTACAGCCTCACTTAGGATGGGTTATAAAAAGCCTCACAACGGCAAAATGATAATCTGATATCTTTGCACGAAGGTACCAGCACCGGGGGTGGAATCACTTGTTTTTCCAGGCCAGTGGCTGACGGATTGGGAATTATCGTTGCCATCGAATGTTAGTCCTGAAGTAGGAATGTAAATAAGAAATTCACTTTTGTTTACATCTTATCTGATTTCAGTTGTTATGTTTCATAGTATCTTACACAATTACTATAATATTAACAGACTAATTGAAGAGGTAATCTCGTCAACACAATTCTATACTCCTTATGGTCAAGCATAACTAAAACCGGCTAACAAAAATTGGATTGATGCCAACTAGTGTTTGGTTAGCCAGCCACGTGATTCCGGAAACGGTGCCGGGACATAATTGTTTTTGATATCAAAGTAACTAAATTTATGTAACCCCGTGCTTTTATGTGGATTCTGGTATTTCTCTGACCCGCTTACTGGTGCGCTTACTCTCGTTTGACGTTTGCGTTGGAATTCCATGGATGAATTGTAGACTGTACAGATTGCGTATGTCAATAGCTCACCAAAATGACCTTTTCGACACGGAGATGCATAGTTTACGGAATTTTCGCTGTCTGTGTGTGAGAGCAAGCACACGCCAGTTCGTTTATAGCAAACGTGTGCATATTTTATATGAGTGGAATTCAAACGATGCGGATCAATTTCGGCAGTGAAAAATATGCATTTTCTTTGCATACGTATCGGTTCCCAGGTGCTGCTCTGGTTTGTCACTTTGATTGCAGTATATTCGGACTCGAAAGTGAGTGTATTTAGTCGACATCTAATAAAAATTGTTTTAGTCAGTGCAACGAAGAGTCGAAAAATATATCCAAACATCTTATCGGTGTTCTAGTTACAATCAGCCATCAATGAGGTAGGCCAGTCACACGGCACACCTCAGTCAGATCGGTGAATTCTGGTAAATCTTAAAGTTAAACATGCACATTGCAAAGGTACAATGTGGTATTGTAAATATCACTCACATTAGATATAAACTTTCTTGTTCAGATCAACTTATCGAGTTGCTCACCTTAACTGCACCCGCTTTGTGATTAAACTTTACTGGCTGTCGATCAGATTAACTAAACAGTTTGTTGCAAATGGAACTCCAGTCAAATGTGACTAGAAAAATCACACCCAAACAGACCATCCTGATAAATGCGTTTTGAAACAGAGTTCTGTGGACTCCACTTCTTAATAGTCATAACCCACAAACGATTGTAGGTGAAGGTTGGTTATGTCTAATGTGACGTCGGTAACTTCGTGGCTAGCGTGCTAAGTTAACGGACTGAGACTAAACCCCCGGTCCGTTACAAAATACGTACTAATGATGTACCCTACTAGGGGCGGAAGACTAGTCCATATTGCTTCTTTCCGGGAAAACCTGGCTGGAATGTCTAATTTAGTGGGAAAACGGCTGTCAGCTGCGACTGGTCAACAAAAATGTCGGTTGCATACCAGTAATCAGTACGATAGTGAGTGTGTAAAGCCAACTGAATAAGTTGGATTTATGACAAGACTTTTTGCAAAGTTTAACAATCGCGTTAGCTAGCTCGCTTTGCTACCAATTGATAAACCTGCTATTTCTTGAGACATATTGCTGGTTGTTATTACTTAACACAAAGACAACGTCAGACTAAGTCCATCGCTAAATATAATCAAACTGAAGTCAAGTAGTATGCCTTACAGTACTGTACAAAATCGAATAAGGTATAAATTCATGCCTAGGGAGAATTAACTGTTGACAAATCTTACATTCACCTCGTTCCGATGAACAATGGTCAAAACATTCAGACAGACGCACTTTTACATACAGACAAACTTACTACAGATAATCATACCATTCGTTGTTTGTTAAGACAGTGGAGCATTGCCCCCACGTTGGTGAGACGCGACAGTGTGAAAGTTGTCAATTAATCAATTTATGACGCGATTTCAATTTAGGTTCACGTGACCAAAACGCTTAGGTAGTTTACTGTCTTACCGTTCGCAGAAGATGAATATATTGAAAATGTTAATGGCTATCGGGTGGAAAACCAACTAAATGTAGTAGCCTCCGGAGCGATTATTCGAAAGCAGGGTCCCATCCTGACCGGCGGCCTTTATTGTGTCACCTCACTAACATTGCTTACTTCGCATACAATTAAACCAAACAACGTCACAATTTTTGCCATTGAACCCGGTTAACCGTTGTCCCTCCCCCCATATTGCTTCCTACCAATGAGTCTGTGAGTCAAAATAGCCCAATCAGAGTTACAGTGTTCAACGCGTTGACAAATGGTCTCACTTATCCATATCGAATCACAACTTGTTCACTTCCAACGTTGTGTCAGTTACAGCATACGCAAAGAGTTTCCGGTGTAGCAAATGACTTTAGCACCCATATTGGATGGTGCTTTGATATAAATTAAAAAACGTCGCTTGTTAAACTTTTTGTTCATTACTCATTGATGCCGCCGGATGAGTGCGACCGAAAACAAATATGGACGACGGAAAATCTGAAGGTGATTTCCGCTTCCCGGCACAAAACAGTCGCACTTTGCAGCTCTACGATAACAGTACTCTCACAATCCGACCTATAAATGTGATCCGTCAGCTTAATAAAGCTGCCATTAGACTGACAAAGATTGTTACAACTCTGAATGCGCCGGCCTCTAATCAATTTCCTATACATCATCAGTCGCTGTCACAACTTCATATGTACACGAAACGGCCGTCTCTAAAACTTAGTTATTGACCCTGAAATCTGCACAACCACATCATTCTTCCAAAAACCGAGAAGTGCATTCCGACATACGTAACAAGATGTGAGATAGTGTTTAACGTTGCCTGCGTTGCTCGGAAGCAATAGATTTCCACCAGTATCCAACCGTCGTTCAACCTATTCTTAATAAAGCGAATATGTGTGAAGAAAATCATCAGGGAAGGTGTTTGACTTCAACGAGTAAGCGGTATTCATTAGAAGATCGAAGATATGCTTTATCAGTAAGATCCAATGTTCGTTTAAGATCAAGCAGCTCAGTCAGTAATTAATTGCTGTGATATATGTTATCAACTCAATCGTTAATCAAACAAACACTCGTTGTGTTTACCAGTCTTAGTCATTCTAAAACTAAACTGAGTTACAATCCTCAGTTCAAGAAAACGCCTTCTGGAGCAAGTGATGAAGTATTCAAGCAAGGACAATGAGAACGATTTCCCATTAATCATGTACTCGCATTACAGTGCGCACTAAGGCATAGACTTCATCGTCCAATTCGTAGTCACAATCCACCAGTCGTACACTGTCATTTACAATCCTAACTTCTGGTCCACAAAGCACTGAAGTTTCAACTTAAGTTCCATGTGCTTGACCGGTGTTTGTCGTTCCACTTTGCCTACCATTTCTAGTCGGTTAGGTAGACTCCACTCAGTGCTATATATCCTTGTCATGACTAATCTTTCCAGTCTGGAGTCTGACTGATTGGTGCTGCTTTTAGTTACTACACTGGATTTTAAAGTAATTGTGTGCCCAACCTGTTTTCTGCTGCAGAAAGCTTTACGTCTTCCCACACTGTAGTAAGCGGTCACTTTCTACAGCGTTTCAGTCTACCAAGGTTCACACTACTACTTTCTCACATATTACTCCTGTATCCGTGTTATTTCTCATATCGTTTTCATTCTCAACTGTCCAAGTTAGTATTAAGTATTGTTACGTATTTTTGTGAGAAATGGCAGCTATTGATTCCGAACCGTAAACAGAAAAGATATGACGGAATGTCTTATATGTTGTGCTGGAGATCATTATTAAGAAATCCCCAGATCTAGCCACAACGAGTTATTTGATACAACGACCCACGAACGGGCTTTTGCACTGTTTTTAGTTTGTCCCCTAAACCTTGCTACTGAATCTCGTCATTAATCTATCTTGGCTGAAACAGAGTTGAAAAGGACGACAAAACAGACACCGTCAGACCTTTGACGGATTCACACAAGTTGCACACCAAGGCCACATAAGCAAAACGCATTTTTGTAAGGCCCGACGAAACAATAAAACGATGAAAAATGGGAATAGGTAGCAACAGGACTGGTCTAATGTTTAACCCTCTTTTATCTGGGCAGGCATCGTGGGTTGATAAGTTCGAAAGACCTCATACCATAGTGTCTAGCTTCACTCATCCTCATCACCATCATCATGATCATCATCATAGACAGCAATACATCAGTGATTCACACTAATGCTTAACTGCCACACAACCACAAAGAAGAAGAAACAAACCTTGTTTAGGGAGAGAGGTGAAAAGAAAGGGAAAAAGGAGGGGACCTAAATACTGAAAAAAGCTACGTCCATATTCAAACAC
>LUCH01000273.1:132165-158977 GCA_013368495.1 Paragonimus heterotremus | reverse complement strand
GCGGCTGTGGAGTCACCCGAAGTGTATAACCAGTATGGGGTAGACGATGCAGGTGCTGTTAGTTCCATACGTTGATCACTCTCTTGGATTCTAATTCCCGAGATACAGCAGATATCGACGTGCAATGATTCTAACGTTCGTGCAAGAGCGGCCTGTTGACTCATTTGTTTTAGTGTACGAACGTTGAAAGCACCTATATTAATTCGCATTCTAGGTCTAAGCAAGGGACGTAGGAGGCCTGAAGCTGGATGGCAAAAGACAGAACTTACCGGCTCAGTGTTATTACGGTTAGCTACATCTGTTGTGGGACCCGTAGAGTAATTATCAGAAATGGAGGTCGGGAGGGGCCTGAGAACTAAATTGGATAGGACAGTAATACGCCGAGAGTGCAATCTCTGTTTTGTGCTACCAAACTATTTGCAACGTGTTTAGTTAAGACCATAGATCTGATGGTCAGAGTAGGTGTGCGAATAACTGACCAGAATCGTGGCCACACTGCGTGAAGAATTGGAAACCGTATCCGGCAATTATAACTCACTGCAACCCTCGAAAATCGTGAAAGCACGTCAGCCCAAGTTTTAACAGTGGTTCTGTTGCCAAAGTGACTTTGGTGTGCCCGAGGGAGAATTTACTGAGACACACTGATGACAGCACAGCTTTACTCGTGGAACTCACCTGCAGATAAAACGCATCAGGCTATGTTGGATTAATCGGAAGAATCCAGTTGAATAGCATTAGGCCATCAGCAATTTACGGAGTAGACATACAGTTGAGTCTAACGAAGAGAACATACTGCAATGATCATGCCAGTCGACAGTAATTCAGTGTTTGAACGAACATCCTGTTGACCTCGGGAGTCATTAGAGCTGATAAAAGCTGCACTACTTGTTAGGAAAACGTCCCTCTCAAACTAACAACACAGACAGCCAACATTGGCATTGCTCACTTCTCTTCCCTTGTTGGCATTCGTTTTGGACATGTTGTGTTCACAAGCCTATACTTCTCCACACTCATTGTGTAATATCTGATCACGTCTCTGTGCTTTTCAACATGACAATTCGGCGCTGAGGGGAAGCATAATCTGTTGCTGGAGTCATACGCGATGCCTACCATTTACTGTGCCGGTAAATCCAGGAATGGCGTATCACCCTGATAAGAAAATTATCAACCGGAAGCATACAACACGTTCATTCTTCTAAGTGTCATAATATGGAGAAATATATCAATATCTGTCTCTCGGTCCAGTCAAAGGAACACATGGTGGCTCGGTCATGTGAGCCGAATGTAAGGTGGCTGAATCCTAGAGGACCTGCTGTATGACGAGCTGAAAACGGACTCCAAACCACACAGAAGACCAGCCCTACGCTACAAAACTATCGGTGAGCATGACGTGAAGGTCGGTTACACCGACGCAGTGGCAACAGATCACAGTAGGTGAAAGACTGGTGTGAAGGCTGGTGTGCTCAAATGTGATCGGAAGAGAGATCATCGGTGGCAAGAGAAATGACAGCATAAGTTTTGAGAAGATAATATTGGCGCAGCTACTATTCACCCACCGCAACTGCAGTAAAGGTTGCTCTCCATGATCGGGTTACACAGCTACAGTAACGGTCGAGGGACCTTCCTGAGGATGCAGACCGGATTGTCTCTTTAGGTAGCTGAATGTCATCTATATGATTTTAACGTGTTCCATGAATGTTTTAGGACTTTAGCAATCCACTTGAAACTTATCTCTAGCTTACAGCATCAACCTACTACTTGATTTGCCATGTGTCTGTGGTCATCCACAGAAAGGATGCCTTATTCAATTGGCCGTAGGTTTCTGAAAGTGCTCTGATGGATTGTTCATCAGTCCCACATCAAACTATTTTGTTGAAAAATACGATGATGCAATCCAATACTATGCGATGAATGTACGAAAGTACTCGGTTGTATGCAAGACAATACGACTGGAAAAGGCGCTTGCTAGGAGTGAAGTGTACAATATTAGTAGCGACTGGCAGTTGTGTTTCGCCAAAGATGGCCATTTTGTGGTGAGCAGATACGCAAGCTTATAACTTGAACTACGATATGTTACAAACTATATGCATTGTGATCGTACTCCTCCTTGCACGGATCAATCAGAAAGAGGTCAAAAAGTTGGTTTCGAACTTGCAGCCTTCTCGCTCCCGACGACACCTCTTTGTCTCCCCTACCCTGAACTAGTCACTACTGATTTTGAGCACTCTATTTGTCATATAAAGATTAAGCGTAAAAATGATCAATAGCTTCGTATTCGTAAACTGTTTGGAAAACATCTTTGATAAGACAACACAACACAATGAGCCAACGACATACGTTTAAAGCCGTTGTAACAATAGTGTTTATTACGTATTGCAAGAACGATAACGCGCAAGACAGCATGCAGACTCTTATCAAACGAAACAGATACAACAGACCAAGCATTGATAAGAGAAAGATCAGTCAAATCTGGTTATTTGCATGAACTGGAAAACGTCTGTCAATCCGACTAATGTGACGATGACGTAATCAGTTCAGATAAGAATTATCAGACTTTTGAACGTTTTGAAAGCATGCCGAGCTGTGTGATTCGTGAAACAATTAGGTGAGTCAGTAGTGAAAGTATCTTACTGTTGTCGGTTCATTAATCACAAAAGTTACTCTACTTTCACAAATACCTTCTGTGTTAACTAGTTATTGTTAACCACGAGTTCGACATTTAGTCATACAGCATCCTTTTCCACCAGTGACGTTCAGTCTTTCTGGGTGCGACACAAAATAACCACCTTCTCGGACACACCAACCTCAGTTGTACAAAACTACAAGTCAATTATTCATAACATTTAGTTATGCGGCTTCTCAATTCGGTGATTTTAACTACTGTATAGACGCGAGCATGAAAACAGGACTATCTTCCATGCACATCGTCATAAATTCTGGAATTTTTGGCAAATTAAACAGGTAGATTTAACCACGCGCAAACCCCACAAGCTCGTTCGGTCACGTATACTGTCATGGGTATACGGACATCAACAGAGGCCGTTCTCCTCATCGATCGGTGAGCGGGAACCTACGAGACAGTCCAGTAACCGACTCATTTAAAATGCGTCGCCTGAATGGCCTTGTGTCGCAGCGCGCACTTGTAGTGCATGCAAGTGCGTCCGTATGGGGCCTCTGAGACAGGCCAGAGGGCGGTTGGGCTGGCGGACGGACGGGCCGAAACTCGGGTCGACAACAATCGACGAGGTGGGGGAGCGAAACATACGGGCGGAAATAGACTGGCTGGACAACAGCCAAGCGGCTGTAGGCCCGGATGCGGGGCCGTTGACAGGCCAATTCTGTGGAGCAGATGACATCAAACAAAGATCAATCTAGTCACCAGAGTAAACAGCTAGGAATGGACCATATCTAAGTAAGTACGGCTTGTGCAAGGTCACACAAGCTGCTTCGGAATATTGACATGTAATTAATGCACGTGATTGACATTCGGGGGCATGTCTCCAACCTAGAACCTGGCAACTAGTCTTGGTTGTTTCATCAGAGCCTGCTTTGGGTCATCTACTTCGTTAACAGTGACTAGGTCGAGCTAACGCACTGAAAACGTTGCATACTTCAACATTCAGGCAAACCCTGGAGGTCAGGGAACGATTAGGCGAACGACAGCCACAAAGTGCTCCACATACATTTGAACCTGTGAGACGGGCAGTGTGAAAGTTATTCACCTTTATCATTGCAGTACATTTTCCTCTCGAACGCTTACTTCCCCCTGTGTACCGTTTGGCATGGAATGAATCTCCTTTGTAACTCATCACTGTAATCCTCAATGGATGTGCACAACTGAAAACCTTAAACATACCCCATTTTTCACAATCAGTCCTGTCTATTAATGAGAATGGTGAGCTGAATGAGCCATAGATTTAACAGAGCCGCTGGAGCACATTATGCAGAGTTGAAAACTGAGGTGGAAAAATATCGTTGGGGCTATGGAAGGTAGGTCTAGATACTGGACTGTTGTGGACTTCATGCAACCGTAACTCAAAGTTAAGCAATGAATGCTACTCTAGCTGGAGGCCGAAACTACTGAAGATAAATAAATGAATGGATTAAGAAGAGTCAACGATTAAAAACCATTGAAAATCAAATGAGGTGCTTAAAATAAGATATCAAAAATCGGTTCCTATAAGTGCAACGGACATGACCTTATCACATGGATTAATGGTCTGAAAAAGCTCGACAGCGCTCACTTTTTAAACATCTAACTTCAGTTCCTCTAGAGAATGTTTTGACGCTAGTGATTTTAAGTTAAAATTTTGAGTAGCCGGAACATACGGAAAATGTAAAGTAACCACTTATAAGCAGTTTATAAGATCAGAAGTAAAAAAAAAGAACACTTCTTCTCTGCAACATTTTAACAACCTCTTTCATCATCCTATGATGTTCGTAAAAGGGTTTAGACGTTACTCCGTTTAAGATTACGGTTGACTACCTAACCGCTGTGCGTACCAGTTATATCTGTCTATGTTGACCCTCTTTGTTCGTAAGTTCGGCAACCCCAGCAGCAATACAAAGGAATACAGGCTTCTTAACCGTGACTTATGATGCACCCTTGGTCAGAAAATTGGTTCACAGTGCTCAGCCCGCCCGGTTCGCTCAAGCCCACTCTACCCGGATTGCACTGCTATCGTTTAGATCTGCTGCCCATTTATAAATATGCACTAGCCGAGTAACCACTTTCCTCACGTGATCAGTGATGAATATATAGACTGCAACAAACTATGAGTAACTTCTGCGGTACTGCTTTAGTACATGCAACAACAAGGATCGGAAGTTGAATGTCAGACAGGGTGAACGAAGTGTACTTGCTTATGATTATTTTGACTTCTGAGCCCCACAAACATTGTTATTGCTCGGGCCCCCTTCATTATCTTGAAGATCAGTCAACCAGGTGAAAATTGGGTTACTAGAGTATGTGTCCCAGCAGTTAAACGGCTGTCATTCGGTGGTTCCACTCAGCACACCATATTTTCTGAACGAGATTTGATAGTTGACCTCTAGTGAATTCAGTAGGACCTACCGTGTTTCGGAAATGCAACTGTCCAACCCACTGTCCCATTTATCTATTGTCAACAAAGTTCTGTCTTATTCTGTCAGTTCGAACTTATGGATAATGGATTCTCCTCCTCGTCATCTTTTTAAACATCATGTTTAACTGCCATGCAATCATGACAGTGAATAAATTAGTTCAGGAATAAGACCCAAAATGATATCAACTCACAACTTGGACATATACCTGCCAGCCTGAAAGCAACCGAGAATGGGAAAGTTACGGATAATTAAAAATCGACTGAAAGAAATTAGAATTAAGGGCGGCCATGTAATGCATATCGTACTGTTAGAATAGTACTTAATTTTGGTACCATGATGAGCAGCGAAGAAATCGAAATCGAAATCGATTACAACACTCCTGAGGAAGGCCACCCGAGGTGGTTGAAACGGAGAGTATTACAACTTGCTTGTAATGTTGTTATTCTAAATCCATTTATCAATAACATGCCAAACACGACGCTCAAACTGTTTGACTTCATTCGTGTTAAATTTGGTGCAGATATCTTACAACACCTATCCATCAGAGGATGGGAATAAAGTGGAATTCAGAGCAGCGAACTCCGACTAGGGCTTCCGAACAGTAACAGGATCAGATATGTGAGATCTTAAACGTGATGCTGGTGGTCACTGTCTCCAAGATTAGTGGTAAGACGATAACAAATGGAAAACAAAAGAACCAACGTTTTACCAACAATTCTCTCTTCACTGAACGATTAGTGTAAAAAGAAACAACCAGTGGGAAGGTTCCCGGTCAGTCAACTATGCCAGTAACTGAAGTCCCCAACCTGAGCTTCGTATCGAAAGTGGACTATAATATTTATGACATGCGTGCACATATGCTTTTGTTGTTTTTGAGTGCATTCCAACCCCTAACGAAAATGAATGACAGAGTGATCGTAGGACTTGCTCATACAATGTATTTTGATTCATCCGATAAATGTGGTAAAACCATGCTTCGTTTCAAATTATACAGTTGGTCCAGTACCTATAGTGTTTGTTAACGGCGCTTACCTCCGTAGATACTTTTGTGTCAGGATTCGGCTTGGGTGTACTGTGTACAGAATTATTTGCTCCACGTCCCAACTGCTGCACATCATTAGGGAACATCTTATGTTGCCGTGTAGGTTCTATGATGTCAACTTACAGCCGACGGTGGTTTGCCTCATAGCTTTCAAACCTAAGCCGGTAAACCTAGTTTGACTGTTAGCAAACCGATTGTCAATCCCTCAGATAAACAGTTTCACCTGATACCACCTTGTTTGTTTGGAATGCCACTTCGATACTGTTCTGACTAACTCTTCGCTATTCTTTGGCCTTAATCACAGGACTGTGATAGTAACATAACATCAGTGAAGAAAAGTGGACCAATCATATTTACATCTTACTAAGACACTCGAAAAGCTATCTAGCTAATCAATATCTAGAGGGTTTGAAGAGGAAGATTCTAAAGAAATGTTAAATACTTCGGTTATAGAGCCTAAATCTTGCAATCAAAAAGAGATTAGAAGAGCACTGGTTAGTTCTATCAAATACTAACAGAGAAGCTTGGGAGAAGGTTGTATGTATTAGGTAGAAAGTCGTTGGCATGTGAACATTAGGCCACCGAAACTGATAGCCTCAGTGTGCCGTAGATCAGTAACACTATCATCAGTAAGTTAGTATTTACCATAGCAAAATGGTAGAAAAGCTCTAACCAACATGGCATGACCTACTGGGAATTTGTATCCTACTCTGAAGGTTGAAAACTAATAGAAAATGAGATATACTCCCATTATCACCAAATGTGGACAGACCATCAATGAAATGAAAAGTGTGACCGTCTACATTGATTTGTATAGTTTGAACGAATTTATGTATTTTTCCGGTCATTAAAGCCAGATAAGTGCCCAAGTTACTATGGTAACCAAATCCGATCAAAACGGACTAGCACCCCCACCTGCGTACGCACCCTTTTCCAGATTCGGTTCATTGACTGTGCTCACTGTGACACGACCAGAATTCAACGGAGTGTACTTGCTGCTGAGTCAGTCTGAAAATAATCCAACTTCCGGTTATTCGCATTCAAAGCTCTGTGGGTTACCACGGTAACTGACAGATATACGTTAAACTAGAAATTGTGAGAATGAGATTCAGTCACATAAAACTATGTGCGGAAAAGACAGAGTTAACTGAATTCTTTTTTGCATGAACGAACTGTGGTAGTAGGTTTATCGTTGCCACAACACTGTTGGCAGCATACCATCCAGACTAGCGCTAGTTTATGTAGACCAAAGAAAAGCATTGCAATTTAGCTGACGACACCCCCGATTAAAAATCCGGTTTGCGTGCACTACTGCCATCGACACTAATGCCCTTGAAGCTCATTTTACAACGAGGATGCAGTAAAAGGTGTATCCATCCTGTTAGTATGGGGGGACACGGCGTTTAAGAATATCAGTTTGCACTGGTTACGAACACAAAGTCACCAAATGGCGATTATTAAATTTCATGAGGGCAATCCCGAAGCTAACACCCCAATACCAGTTTTGTCCCTGTTTGGACATATCAGGTAAAGATAGTCTGAATGGAGTGTCGAACCCGCAACCCTTCTACTTTCGGGCAGAAGCTCCTGTGTGTAGTGCGTATTGTCCTAATTTGGACGTTAATCTGTGTGGCCATACTGATTTGTCCATTCATTTGATATATGGCCGCCGAATGCAGTCGGGAAACCACACTACACTGCACTTAAATCACTTAGATCCATAATCCGCAAGCGTTTTTGTCTTCCAACAAACCTTCGGCGAAAATTGGAATAGATGCATCGAGAATAAGCCCACTCACAAGCCGGTCGAGCGGTAAAGCCCTCTTCCATGCTGTCTCTCGTTTTAAAAATGCACAGAAAAGTTATAGAGAATTGGCGAATAGCCTCAGTGAATCACTGCACCTTATCAAACTACTGGTTTATAACTCTTGTACAGAAATTCACAGTGAAAAGCCCTAACCATAAAATATGCGACGTTACTTGATTATAAAAATAATCACATGAAAGTAACACATATTACATTAGCACAGCGTCTACTAAACCCATCTAAACAGTTTTGTCCGATCGTTCTTGACAGTTTGACGAGATGATACTGTCAGACCACTAAAGAAAACCGTTCATGTGGTTGTAGATAATCATGGCATCTATTGTGCCAAACATCCAAATTAATCTAACGAGGCCAAGTTAACCTCTCACGTTCAGCTGTAACATGTGGCCTTCATATTCGTAAAGTATATACGAACAAACAATAACACTTGGTTGACTGATGATGGCGATGGTGTACCCTCATGTAAAAACATGCATAGTGAATAAGTATGTAGAATGTAGTGAAAACTGTATGAAAACGCTTGCTATACTACAGATTCGGTAAATCAAACCTCGTCAAACTAATCCTGACGAGGTACTGTCTTTTGACATGTATTGCAAAAAAAAATACTCCGTTTAGAATCAAATTTTGAGGCTCATCAGGTGTGTGGAGTCGTTTATCTAATCCATTCAACGAACATAGCAGTTAGCAAATGTCACCTTCAGATAGCATGTATGTGACCGGCTTGGTCTCGCTGTATTGACGTTTACAGTTTAATACTTTGTCACGCCTCTGCCTCGTACCATTACGACTCAGCACCGGATTGAACATCACAACCAATACCCTCAGGTTTGATGGGTAGGATGAGTTGACCAAATCACCAAATCACCAAATCACTCCAAGACAACAATCGCTAATCGTCGTTACAAATCAGTGCAAACGACAATTAAGCATCTCAGGAGATTCAAATGTTTTCAGACTACCCATGTCGTGATCCCCCGTAGATAGGTACAACTACAGACGACAATTATCGCTTCATGATATCGCGCTTGATTTCTTAAACAGGGGGCCTGAGCAGTCTGGACGATTTAGTTTGAGCTTAACTTGACAGACAGAGTAGTCAAACACGAATGAGAAAAACAGACTGCGACCGATTTCAACCATGACCAACTGATCCTACATCAGGAGCACAGTAGTATCGGACATATCTAAGTGGAGTGCCACCTTACTTACCGGAATAAACGAAACAGTAAGCATCCAAAACACGATGGATTGAAAAGCCAATAAAACCCTATTTTAAAACGAGCTATCGCCCCTAAGAAGAACTTGGAGACCGTACTATACTTCATTCAAGTAGGGAGGCAGTGAACTACTCGATACTAACTGGGTTACGCACTCTGTGCTCACTATGTCCATAATACATGTCACAACTAGTACGATTAAACGTGTCTGGGATCTGCCAGGCTGCACGGTCAACTAACAGCGGAATGTAAGAATTTTATCCCATCTGCTAAACGGGCTGGATGACAGGCAGGTCAGAATACTTTAGTCGTATACGAAGGACCACGAAAACAAAAAGAAGTGTTAAATGAGTTCCACTTGAGCCCGCCCGCATGGGAAGTGATCAAGTATTGAGCAAAAAAAACATCACAAATGTTTTTCGAAGATAACACTGTCACCAAGCGGGTTGCAATTTATGTTTGGAAATAAGTAGGTAGCTTTTACAGACAACGCAGACTACGCTTCTAGCTTACGTAAATAGCTCGTGCACATGCGCGTTAGACAATCAAATAACCACGTCTGGACTGTAAGAAGTTTGTGACTGATATTCCAACATGTCAGCAAGGTCCGAAGACAAGTTCAGATATTTGGTCCCTGAACCTTTGGCTGTTAGCATTCGGAACAGTGTCACCTTTTCGGTAGACTCCGCGACTGGCGGTGGTAAATGAAAAACTTTCACAAACTAAAAGTGCGATGTCGTCGACCACACATCTCTCAGACGTTGCTTGTGATAGAACACCCGAGATGACAAATGGTGCCTGTACGTACCCCATCTGCTGGGCTTGGCTGCGTTCATATGTTGCTATACCGGCTTAGTCTAGTTCTCATCACGGGGACCTAGAACCGAAAGGGTATTATTACGTCATGCCATTTAACATACAACCCACACACTCTGCTAGTTTGAATCACAGTATTCTTCCTTACACTTCTATATCATAGTTGATTACTTCGTCTAATTGACGTAGGGACATCCACATATGGAAATGGATTATCATCCTACATCCCATACATTGCCATATTCATTGTGTTAGATTCAAACCAGAAAGGGAGTATTATTGTGATAACTTCACGACAGCCACGATGTTCAACACATACGTAATACCTTACGAACAGAGGAGGTACAACGATTTGCATCACACACTTGTCGTATACCGCGACGCGTTAAGCAAGCGCAGCGTTGAGATGAGCAATCAACACGTAAGAATATATCCAAGACGCATTCAAACTGGCCTAGACCTGTCAGCTCATGTAAAGCCGCTTCATCGATCCGAAAGGCCTGATCATCGGAAGGTTGTTTATTGCAAGGTTGTGCAAGGGAAATTCATGTCAGTCGTTTTTGAATCGATTCACGCTGTTCATCAGGAACTTTTTCTTATGAAATAAAGCACTTAAAATAACAAGCTTGATGAGAATGTCTTCATGATTCAAAGAATCACGCGATGTATTTAGGCTTTGAACTATCTATTTAAAAAAGCGAATCATGATGGTCATAGTATGGACATCTGAAGGTGCCTACCTCAGTTATAGACAGGGTTCGCATTGCGAATACTTGTAAAATGTATACTACTCAAAGATCCATTTACGACTTAGATGGGGACAAAATTTAAATGGCGATAAAGCCTAGTATCACACCTTTTCGCTCTCCCTCTTAACAGTTTAGAAAATGATGATATGACTCGGAACTGAAAACTGAAAGCTCATACAGATCATAAAAAGTTGTTTGTTCTGCCTATCAGTGTGTGTGTGTGTGTGTGTGTGTGTGCTGTGCAGTTGTTTATGCAGGTGACAGCGTTAGCAGTCAGTTAATTAAGTAATCACTTCAACAAGATACAAATTAGCTCGAACACGTCTGGACAATAGTCAGAACCATGCATCATTAGTGTCTCGATAGTTATTGTATGTTTACCTCAGCAAGGGATATGGGTTATACTACAATAGTTCCAGACGGCACAAAGTAGAGCCTTTTGCACATTTCGGTGAACGATGTAACATACTAAGCAATCGCCGGTTCTTTTAGAGAACGTCATTTCGACCATCCAATAAAGTCGTCAAAGAACTGTGGACGAAGAAGTGTCTAGCAGACCAGTTTTTAAGCGCACTGCCCGGACGATAGGTTAGCTAGTCCAGTGATCAAGCTTATTCGCAATATCAACACCACACTAATATTAAGTGGCCTAATATTTCCTCGTTCTATAACATCTACTTGACTCCAGGGGTCACGTGGTAGGCTCAATATGTGCAACAGCTGCGTCGATAAGCTGGCACTTCACGTTGACATGTTATGCGAATTGTTGGCGTCTGTGACTCAATCTGCTCTGTGCAATCGTCCAAGGTGTCTATCTATCAATCGTCTGCTGCCTGTTTGGAAAGAGTTAAACCTATTTCAGTTCACCTTCACTAGTTAGCATTTAGGTTTCCGCTCGAACGGACAGTCGAGCGACAAACTGTTTGCTGCATGTACGAACACGAACATGAACTTGAACGAGTCACTCTACGCAAAAAAAATTGTGTAGGAGCAAATACATAAATCGATTCACAAAACATTGACTGATTTGCTGGGTTAGCTAAAACAAAAGTACGCGTGGTAATCCAGATGGTCGAAATTATAGAATAGTGTGGTTTTACTCGAGAATATGAAACAAACCACGATGGCCATATGTGTGTACAACCAACTAATCTTAACTACTTTGGATTAGACATGTTTCTAACGTGTTTTAGCGACGTGTTTTTAACGATGTTTGGTACCCCTTATCAGTTACCAGGATCATGAAAAATCAGATACCTAGAAGAAGGAGTGAATAAATAGAAAAAACTTTTATCACGCACCTTAGGTAGTTTTACTCAAGATTTAGTCCAGTGTATTTTGTAGGTGAGTACAAGATATATTTGCAGGGTTCGCATTAGATAAAGCGTGACCATCGTTTATTCTCATGTCTAAAACTACCGCAATTTCTCGATCGATTTTACAACTGGATGCAATGATAAATGAATTAAACCACTTCCAACGGATCAATGAAACTAACAAAAAGTAGTCAGACCGACATAAGAACACTATCGATTATCCCAAGAGTGCACGGACTTCTTCCTAAAATCGCAGAGATCACGGAGATTTGGCAGATATTACTTAATTTGTCGTTGTGACCTAGATCGATACATTGTGGGCTTCACACCCTTTTGAATGTATGTACCACAGAAATTTGTTGTTATGTGATTGGTCTGATGCCAAGCTGAAGGCTCGCTGAGGGCCTAGACTTCCGAAGAAGGCTTGCCTCAATTCAAAGCTTGCACGACACAACTGCTGTTATACGTGATGCAATAATGAACATAATTTTTAATCAAATCTGATGTTAGAAGACGCTGACCCATTTGCGAGTTATTTGTGTCACTTATCTCAGACTTAGCAGTGTCCATGGATCAGTACTGATAGTGAGGGCATTAACTGGAACTGTGCAGGAATTCAGTCTGCCTCAAACTGCCTCAAGATGATATATTTTTGTAAGGCACGGTAGTATCAGCGGTATGTGTCTGATGGTCTAAATGTCGACACTCATAAACTACGCTTAAATCAATTAATGACGAACAGGAAGCTTAAACTAGCCATCACTTGCAGTTAGCATTACCCAATTCACAAAACTCATCGCACGTAAAAGTGGACTTGATCTATTGCCTAATTTTTCTGTTTTGATTTTTTTCTGTGGAACCTCTAATTACATGGACGTCGTTCATAGTTTGGACAATCATATAGCAGAAATTACATGGCGTCACCATGTGTAAAGTTAGAATTTGTTCACAGCCTTTACCGACCTAAAGAGCTTAACATGGCTCGTATTGTGGTAAACCTGATAGTCTCATAAGTTCAAACAATCTGTTTGACCTGTTTTCATCATGCTGTCGTATGTATCTGGTTTTAACCACTTATTATCATATGAAATGTCGTAAGCATCTACTGTCCTGTACTAGCTTTCTGTATAACGGTTGTTGATACAGTGTGTAATCTATCTTCTGTATTAAAAGTTAAGCACCTCAGCAAACAAATGTGTCAAAAATAACTTGAAAAGACTCACCGTTTAATGCATTCGACCCAAACAGACACAGGGGTATAGCTGTGTTGCTACTGTTCATCCTCAAGTGATGTTGCACAATATTAGAGAAATCAGTCGCATTTAAGCCAGCTGGGAATTGCTGATTGTCGAAGCCCATTGGGACAGGTGTGCACAAATTCGGAATGCGATTCGGCAATGTGGGAAATAATGGGGGTTGAAAACAGATAGTGGACGTGGTTTCAATTTGTTCGCATCCGTTCACTGAGGGCAATACGGTGCAGATCGATGTGGATGAAGCAGATGATTCCGGAGAAGGTGAACTGAGTGGGGATTTCACATACATCCCTTCTTGGTCTGACTCAGTGAAATAAGTGTTCCCGGATAAATTCCGTTGTGTGCATGTCCCAGTCTTCTTCGTCCCATCCATTGTGTGTACTGTTAGATCCAGGACACCATGGACGTCAGATTCCCCGAAACATTTACGCTTTGCACATTCACTAGAGGGGCTGCTTGTCCACGAACCATTTTCATTTACTTTCACAGGTTCGCACGAGTTATGACTGTCCTTTCTGTTGGAAAATGAATCGTATTCATCTTTTTTCCTTTTAAGACATGACTTTGGAGAAGTGGAGAGATTTAGTTGTTCACTTGCTGCTTCACCATGACGTCCATCTTCGATTACAGTGGTCATGCCTCCTTCTAACTCGGGTTCGTTTGAACTATGGTCGTAGATGGACGTGTTTATATGAAGGCTATGAAGAAAAAACTTGGTACATCAATATTAAGCCAGTCAGCGATTCCAGTCATAACGCGTACACACACACGCATAAAATCATTTTGTTCAAATAAACACACTTCGGTAATAATTCCATGGAATAGAAGAAGTAAGCTGTCTGTGCACTGTGTGTGTGCATATGCATTGAGTGCACAAACTTTGTGTGCACGCCTACGGGCTTGTATGCGACTGCGAGTGCGTGTGTGCACTCAACGAAGTGTGTGAACTTTGATAGGAGGTTTTCTTGCGATATTTTGGTGACCGTATAATATTATCATAATATTATCATTTGTGGATGTAATAGTCATGGAGGGGTGTCAGCAATCATCCGTGTGCGTCTCTGTTTGCACGCGTGTGATGTTTATCTCACACCCTAATTGATGAATTTAAACTTTAGCGAAACTTGTGGGTAAGCTGATATTCGAATACCATATTGGTGTAGCAAAGCTTTGGTGGCCAATAGGGTACACAGACGCAGCCGCCTCAAGCCAAATCTCCCTGACCAGTATGACTTTCTCTCTTCTAGGCCACAGACGGCAGCGGCCCTGACGCCCACCTTTTCCCACACACATGCATTGCGGTGGTCGTGGACGCACTTAAAAGCTTCACGTGCGCACGCGCGTGCGCGTACACAACGGTTTGGCAAGCTTCCGACGCTTATTGGTCAATGCGCGTCCCCAACAGCTGCCAGCTCCATCCGACTGAAGTGCAGATCACTCATTTGTGTTGTCTGGGCCAAGGCCCAGAGGTGCAGTGGCCCTGCACGAGCATACGAAAAGGGCAGTCGTACACAACAGCGTTAGCGTCGACGTGGTGAAATTATGCTTTCGACTTCGGTTTATCACTGTCCCCGTCTCAGCCCTGATATGGTGGATCGACCTTAACCGTTGGTGACAATATCATATGCATGATGCGATAGCGATCGAATGCACGTTGTGCGGTTGAAAAACTATCCACAGCATGAAATACGGTGCTCGCGCAGCCACAATTACAACCGGTTGAATGAGCCGTAACTTCTGTGGATGGTTGCAGACAGACTGGCAAACCGAAGCAATAATCTAACGGCACGTTTTAAAAGGGGGGTAATCATGATAAGGGAGTTGCGAAGTTCTGAAACACTTACTAACTGTATTGGGGTGATTAGTACTATTCCACGCTTGTACCGGAAGGGTTCGACATACGACAGAACATCCCACACCACACTGGTAAAGTAAGTTGGTTTGTGACGGACTGTTCACCTCCTCGAACAGTGATCTACATCTTCACAATCACGAACTTTCCCCTTCACGATGATAAGAAATGAAGGTTGCTCCGACCTACTGAGTTGTTAGTCGCTTTTTCTAATGGATAGTTTCCATCATCTTGACGGTTGAAATTCTGACATAGCTTCACTGATCGCTTATCTTGCTCCACCCCTTCGAAACATTTCCACACGGTACCACATCAGTTTGCCACCAGAACTAATATTCATCTACAGCCACCCATCAAAATCAAAATTCACGCACTCTGTGACAAACAGATAGGCTCGTAAACGACTTTAAGGTATTTCATGTGTCTCAAGTGGTGGATTATCTTTAGTCCGGAGAGAACTTTCGTATTACGATACACACAGGCCTGATGCGGTGCTACACGACGAACATAGGAAAGTCACTGGTTACTGACAAGAAGTTGTCGCCGAAGTGACTGCTTTTTAGGAAAGACTTAGTCAACGTCAGTATGGGTCACCTGTTTCGTTCAAGTGAAGACGGAGCTTCCCATGTCAGCAATACAGGAGGCGCTACTTGATCACTTTGCAATATTCGGTCGTCCAGGCGGCTGAAATTGGACAACAGACGGCGCTGTATCTTTTTCTGAATATTTCCCAAGTTGTCGTACACCGCTGTTAAAAAATGATCTGGGCAGCTGGGATCACTCAACCAAAACGGAGTGGACATGACATCCGCTCACACTGGACTTGTTACACTTTTGGTGACACGAAGTCGCTTATATGATCAGACTGTTTAGGTCTTCTCTGACAAATAACGTTGAAAAATTGATACCCATTTTTATACAAGTCTACACCACCTTCCCGACTGTGTCTAACTGGAAACCATATCCTCGGTACCGTTCATCAGCTTTGAAGAGTGAGTTGTTTTCATCCTTGTATCTTACTAACAAGCTGGTCTACCTCCCTTGAAGATTACTGAGCGCCCTCTTCTCCACATGCAGCTGATGACCTCTGCATTTAGTTTTATTAACAGATGATGCCATTCTACCCAATTTGTTAGTTTCCATTGCGGATGCGTCGTCTTTTGGTTCACTCGGTCGAGGTAACCGAGGTAACGGTCAAGGGTTAAGGGCGGGTTATCAACCATGCAGAGGTCAGTGCCGTAACCTAACATGAACGAACTACAAGGCTACACCAGTGGATAGGGACATCACTGACCCGCAATAACCTGCCAGTGTGGCTGGACAGTACCACCGGTATATGTTCTTGCAGTGAGTTTATGCAACTCAAATCGCTGAATGTGGGACTGGGAGGAACCACCCAGTCCTTTCATCAATCCGTTTGTCACATTCCGGTCAACAACCAGCTGTTCTCTGTCGAACAGCTTGCCGAATTAAACTGTATTGAGTCGGGTGGACAAAAGTGCAGCACTAGTGAGACAGAGTGAGAATCATTGAATTAGCAAATCAAGCCAAGTTATGTCAATCCATTGGTCTATTCACCTAAAAGACGAAACTTAACAGATATCATTTGAGCAAGCTCAAAAAACCAAATCACTGGCTTTTAAGATGTTAATTCTCTGGAATATGACAAGATGCAGACAAAAGTATTGCTCTTCAATACCAGTGGAAGCTTCCGTACTGTTTTTAAAAGAAGAGCGAGGGAAATGAGAGGAGATTAATGTACATTGACATGAACGGGTTAAACGAACTTCTGGTAAATAAACTTAACCCACAGCGGAATGAATCTAAATACAGGTGATGGACAACAATAGAAATAATTTCGGCTGTAAATTTATCATAACCAACCAGAAGTTTTAATAGAATTTTATAACAAATATCAGCTGTGTATGAAGCTAACTGTGGACAGGAAAATCGTAGATGTTGGTTGTAGTCTCAGATCTCTTACGAGGAGGTCCGCGAAAATAGCGAACAAGCAATATAACCAGTATGTAAGAATACAACGTACACAGAAGATATAACCAACTTCTACAGAGTCAACGGTAATTTTGGCGGCGTTGCACTAAACGCATCTAATGGTTATAATTACATAGAAAACATGAGTAGATCGCTCTGATCACTTTTTCTAATCACAGTGAGACACCTGAGATAAGTTTACTTGAACAGCGGGAGAACAGCCACTAAAAGAATGATGAGTAGTAAAAAGTATACAAGAGGTTACTTCATTTACTCGAAGGAATAGATATTTACCCCATGTACGTATGAACATAAAAGTGCCCAAATTTGAGTAAGGACATTAGATGTTACATGTATTTTCGATCCCTATCGACTGAGTGCTGCAAACTATCTCATTCATTTTGTTACATACATCTCTTAGAGGTATACGGTGCAAATTCCCGTGGCACTTCCAATGGTTTCCCGTATACAGATTTGTCCAGTGTTACTGTGGGCCCTTACAGACCTGCGGCGACTGAAATCATTCGGCGTTTACTTGACACGCTCAAGCACAATCATCTCGTTTGTGAAGCCAAACCAGGATTAGCGTGGCATATTATGGTCCATAAAAACTTTTGCTGTGCTATCCCAAGTCCAGAATCCACCATAGGAATCTGACAGACGTTCTGACCTCAAGCCATTCTCTTATGGCTGCCAGAATCGACCGCCCCAGCTTAAGAAATTTAGTGACTCAACGCCCTGAACTAGAACTAAAACATACTGCTAGACTACTGCTTCACTTTTTTACACAACCTAGTGGGACTTATGAAACCAAGATTACGTCGATTCTAATTATTCGTTAGCATATATGTTTTGGAAAAACGAATTTTTCTTCTAGTAAGGTGTTGTTCCATTCTACGTATAACACTCTACAGTAAAAATGGTCGTTGACCTAATAGTAAACGGCGGTTGCAGAAACGTGTGCGGTTGAAGGTGGAAGTTAGCATTCGAAGCTGTTTCCTGTTGAAATGTGCTGACACATCAGTATTGAAGGTCTGTTGTGTTTGAAGGAATAAGTTTCATTTGATGTAAAGTCTACGAGAAACAAAATGAGTGAATCAGGCAACAAAAACTCCACAAGTATACTTAGTTCCGTGGATGGTATGCAGGAC
Organism: Paragonimus heterotremus; assembly: GCA_013368495.1. NCBI lineage: Eukaryota > Metazoa > Platyhelminthes > Trematoda > Plagiorchiida > Troglotrematidae > Paragonimus > Paragonimus heterotremus. The sequence goes on along the minus strand of LUCH01000273.1, from coordinate 140,670 downwards.
TCAGTACCTACATTCACTACTGGGTGAAAATGATAGCTGTAACGGCAACCTTTTAACTACAGTAGTAAAAAAACAAACCATCGTATATGTTGAAATAAAACGATGAGCGCAAAGAACCTTCAGTGATCACGAGCTCTATTGCCCCGGAGCTGTGCAGTGCTCACAGTACTCATGAAAGACAACCCGTTCTAATGGTGGCAGACGAGGAGGTGGGCGGATCATTTATCAGCAATGGCTTATACACTGGTAGCTTGGGTACAAGCGACAGATAGCACAATAACCGAACAAGTTCTGTGTAAGTTTGCAAGAGTTAATGAGCGGAATATTTCCAAAAGCCGACTAGAAAAGTCGGCCGTCCGCTAAGCCTGCTAGCTCGCATCACTATATCTATTCACTTCCTTCTTACGAGAATGCCATACCATTTACCCGGTAGTTATTTTTTACGCTGATGGCTACAGACGTTCAACAGTGACAGTCAGAAATGTCTAACCTAAATCCAAGCCAACTTACAGACGAAAATGAGCTTAGCCTACAACGAACAGACCTACTGTGAAATGCAAACTACGTTTTAAAATTAGACAGTGCATATGGAATTCTTTCACCACGAACCTTCCGTCATATTACAAAACAAAATTCTTGTGGTGTTAGTACAAACATGCCACTTATCACGTCAAGTAGTCTAAAGTGTTACTCACAGAATTTATAGCCAATACGTAAGAGCCTTTACTACAAGCATACCATTGTTTGGTCTATATAGCAAGCTTTACCCTCGCAAACAAGGAAGAAATCTGTTATTACTGTTGCATACGGACTGGTTAGCTTCCAGCTCAAGGCAAAGATCATGGATTCCAGGACTACTGATAATAGAAAGGTCATTTTATAAGGCGTGCAACTTAGAGGATCGACCTCTATAACACAGACCTCTAGTGTTGATTAGTTTAATTAAGCTGCTGAAGTCAGAGTTGGCATGACTCCCAATTTCGTGAAATGCAGTAGATTGTTAATTGGATGTATCCGTTTGAATCAGAATTTACAACAGGTCTCACAACTAAATACCGGACCGGAGGAAAATAACTGCTGTCTTCTGATACCCTACAATGAGGACTGTTACCCGGTTTCTCGGAAGCTAACTCTTCCAGTGGATGTAACAATGAGCATGATCGCATGACCATTAAATCGGATGATCCGGGCGCATACTACGGTTGAAATATGATTCATCAGATAATGATGGACAGTCGTTTGACGTTGTTTTCCACCGCTTTCTCTGTGGTCAATTATTCTGAACCCAGTGCTCTGTCTACAAAGGCCTATATTTCGTGTCTTTTTGAATCAGGCTTCTAATCACCGTGGCTTGGATTAGGGTAAAAAATAAACAAGTTATTACATGAGACATACTGTACATCCAAGGTCAGTCAAGTGCATCCATCAGTACGGTGGCCTGGAAGAGTCGTAGTTGCAACGATCAACAGTGAGCAAACATTACGTTGAATGGAAAAAGCAATCGCGCGTTTTGAATCTCCCACAGACAACACAAAAGGGATCTTTACAACTTTCCAAAATGATCACCATCACAATGAAACAAAACAGTACAATTACTGAAGTTTCTCAATTCTTTCTTTGCGACACAGTGTTGTGTCCACAAATGTGTGATTTCCAGAGTTTGGAATGCAATTTTGATTCATATCTACATAATTCTAAACGCGACAGTTTAAAATGTAGTTGAACAATAAGTCAAAAGGTGTGATATACGAGTCCACAAAGTCAATTACGTGTAGCACGTTTATTCTGGGGTTGAATAAGTCATCTCATTAGGTGGAGTTGAACGTACGTCATGTCGTACATCGTACAAAATGGGAAGTCAAACTATAGTTATGTTTCAAGTCGGATAATCGCAGTATTTTTCACCAACGGATAGTAGACTTTATTTCAGTCGCAATGTTTTTTTATCAAACAGTAGGTTAGAACTTACTCCGTAAAATATTTCCTTTTGTCATAACTAACCGCCGTTATTGCTCATCACCTCGTTGACCGAAAACTATTTTTCCTATTGTAGTTCTGGAAACTTCAAACCGTTCTCAATATTCTAATTTCACAGCTAGAATCACAATGACCGTTTTTCAATTCATTGTTTTATTCCGTATGTTTCAGCCCTAAACGACATCAGATATGTTGCGTAATGGGTTGTATTTAACTCAATACCAATCATTCGTGCAGAGGCTCAATGGAGTATTAATGAACACTGTACAAATGTTTTCAAGCACAAGTATCATAATCGAAGTGACCACCTGAGAGGAAAAGTAAAAGTTCAACTTACTAAACTCCATTAGTCCGTCTCTACCAAGTTAGCCGTACGCACCACCATCTACGCGCTTAATACTATGAACTAAGACCACATGGATTTCAAACTTAACGCGACAAAAGGTTCATACAGCTTTGAGTCTTATAATGATACCTTTACCTAAAACCACCTAGTCTGCAATGTGAAGAGGGAAAATAAGTATAGATAAACGATCTAATTTCAATGATCTAGTACACACTAACGATCTGTCGAATCTCATAAAATGGTCAATTTTTAATCAATGAATCACTTCGACGATCCACTTGGTAGACCTTTTTATTTTGCTCATAAATTTGGTGCAGATGACTCGATAGTTAATTTAACAAGAGTAGTATGGCATCCTAATAGCCAGTTAGAGCATCTAGCAACGACCTTTTCGAAAAGAGCAACCACTTAAAACCAACACTGTGCCAGTGTGGTGGCTCTCAATGGAAGAATGCTAGTTTGGTAAATATGAAGGCGACCATAAGTTTCAGCTCACCTGTTTGGTTGTGCATTCTACCAAGCATATTTTCGTTGTGGTAAACATAAAACGGTATCAAGCAAGAAATATAAAAAAACTATGTACTGACAAAATAAATGGTACAAAAAGACACTTTCTGTCATTTCATTAGTTTCAGTCCACTCAGTCGAAATATAATTCATCGACTAGTCGTACAACACTAGATGAAGTACATATTGGATTATACTTTACAGATGAACTATAGGTGAAGGCAATCCATCATTTTTGCAACTAAGACTTAGCCTGTGAACGGGAGAACAATCATCAACTTTAGATATGTTTCAAAATATCTCACTTTTCCAGGTCACAACTGTGATATCACTCAAACAGGTATTTATTCTCACTTATCAAATAATTCTTCCTGATATACCCCTTGCACTTCTTTATTCTACTCTATGAAAAACTGTCACTGCACCAGAAAATGCCCCCTATCATACTCACTCTGGAAGGTGTTGAAAGAAACTTTGGAAGTTGGTAGGTGATGGCTTGAGTAAACATGGTTCCACACCTTTTTGCAGTAAATAACGTTGTCTCACTTCACATGAATACCGTCGTCTTTTCTCGTTCAACCTACAGACAAAGTTCACAAAGAGAACATGTGTTATCAGTCCAAAATGAACTGTCCGGGTCTACAATGCTTGACCCATCACCATGGCAACTTTTCGCGGCATACTTAGATTGATGTTATCAGCAAAATTCACCAACCTGGCCAAATCCGCTGTGCACGCTTCACCGCCTTAAACGACGTAGTCAATCACGTTTAGAACATCGATAAGCCGATCACATTTTCCACTTTACTGTCTCCCTAGTTTGGCTAATTGACGGGGTCCTGTTTATGAGATTCTTGTAACCGTGTCGGACCTGGAGTTGCTAGGCCGCAGTCTCAGCGGTAGATTCAAACGCCGCATGATTTCAAGGAGGAAGCCTCATGGTCTCACGGGTTGGTCGGTTGGCACAGAGTATAACTTACTGGGCGAAAGTCCGGATAGTTTGCCATGCGATGCTGATCCACACACGGATATCACCTGAACAGATGTATCGGGTTAGACAACTCAGGAAAACTGCTAGTATCTATGACCTTAATAAACAATATTACAAGAGTATTCATAACTACAGCACAGTTCAAGCGTCTGGCGTGACGTACAAGCAAAACCAGTATTGTGATAATGTGTAGATATGTTCAAGTGGAACTTATTCACTGTGCTTTTCGCGTTCAAACTTCAGGACCAGTTCGTGCGGAGCATTAAGTCTGTTTTATCACCCTTGTTAAAGTTCATGATGCGCTTATTTGACGGTTAAGACACGGCGCGGTTCTCACAGTGTGAGGAGGAAAAAGTAGTGAATAAGTGCCTGTATTCGATGCAAGGATGTTTACTAATGCTGCCGCGCAGCACAAGCACCCCGGTTTCTTTTGAGGTGAAGAGGACCGGAATTTTGCACGTTGATACACAGAAAATCATCGTCACGTGGGTGGAAAATAGCTCACCATCTGCATTAACATTCAGATTGAGAAACCATGTCATACAAACGGATTACTTTATCAGCAACTTATGTGAAAAAAGGAAAGTTCGGATTTGGTTGAATTCCATTGGTGGAACAACAGAATAGCCGATTGTGAACTGACGGTTTTCTTTACCTGTTCTACCGTTACAACACCCATAAGTTTAGTTAGTCTCCAGCCTTTTCCGTAACCACAAAAATTCTGTATACTGCTGACTGGACACAGTACTAATAACCACAGCTAAGTATGAGATCAAAGCCTCATGGGTCACCTCGGAAACGTAGTCTAAAATCGAACTGTAACTTGCAGGTCAGTAGACGGGTACATGCTGTACTTTCTCGAACCCATGGTGTTAGGTGAACTGTTTGCCAAATTTACTGGAATGCATTGTCTTGGCTACATTGTCGTGCTCACTGGAGTTAACCAAACAGAGCTTAACGGACGTAAATAATTATGTGAGGGCTAGTTGACCAGCATGCCATGCCAATGCTAGCAACATCGCAAACCGACCCACATTTTAACTGAGTAGGGCGTGTTATGACCGTCTGGTGATCGGAGGTCGGTCTGTAACAATCTTGGCAACCTCTAGAGAGAGTGAGTGATATATCAACAAGTGGCGGAGGAGTTTAGCACTCAAACTGTGTACCGAGAAAGTTCAGTACTCATACTAATCACGGGAAATGATAGAGCCTTTTTTTCTAACCCGGGCTAACCTTTCTCAACTGAGACGATGTTGCCCTCTAGAAAAGCTATTCGATCATTACTCGAAGCCGTTAGGTATCCATCTCTATATGGGGCATTTTATCTTCTAGGAATCGATTAACTTATAAGAGGAGCGTCAACCTCAACGACTAACATTAGTCCCCGACATTGAGACCTTCTGAATGTACAAGCAGTTGATTACCTCGTTTGAGTAGCAATCAACCGACTAGTAAATTCAATAGTCCAAAGTTGCCCACTCCCACTGAAAAATGACCAAATCTCAGGGTGAAATTTGCTGATGAATACTGGGTCAAGACATCCACGTTAGGTAGCCTGGGGTGCAACCCGACCTACATACTTACATGGGTTTGCTTTAAACGCATGAGTTCGAAATGGCATTTTTAAAGCCAGACTATGTCGCAGTGTGCTTGGATAGCAGTCCGATTTTGTACTCTTCAAAAGATCGAAGTTGTCTTGCAAATGAGTATCATTATTCCGACTATGATAATCATGTATCATGACTAAGTTCAGTTTTCCATTAGGAAGCTACTCAGATATGAAGACTAGGTTGATATAGAGAGTGAATCCCAAAGGCGGTGATCCCCGTCGTTTTGACGTTGTCAAAATGCACCAAACTAGAAATTGTGTATCCGCTGTATAGTCCGTCCGGAAACAAATAGATCCGACATCATTACCCTCAAAGACAGTCTGTTTTCTCTACTGGCTCTTGCTTTCAAATGATCATTTCCGAAAGCACTTGTGTAACCCACATGCCTTTGTTTCCCATCGGCACAACCTTTCTGCCATCAGTTTTATTAGATTCAATATATATGTCGTTCCTCTATATCTTAATAGTTTGTCTGAACTAACTTAGTTTAATCATAGTCAGTGGTCGGTGGTGGAAACACATATATTGAAAACCGAACTTCTTTCACAAGTGACTGAACTACAATCATACGAACGACGTGAAACGTTGACTAATGGACATACACTGAGTTTAAAACCAAAAATGTTTTAGCAAAAAATGTTTTAGCACTTCACAAGACGCTCAATCGAAGCAGGCGTCCTGCCAAAACAGACTTCATAGATGAATCGGTGGGGTTGGAGGACGGTGGTGTAGAAGCATCACCAGTTTTGTAATGACTGTATGACCAACTCGTTTTTCGCCATATTTGCCGCAATGCCGTGGCTTGTTGGAGACCGGTAAGCATGGTAAAGTGGGGATTTGTTTGAAAATCTCCTACTTTATACATGTGATATTCTTGACGAAACAATATTCAATCTAAGTGACAGTCGTGGTGGTCGTAAGGTTAATTCATGTGGATGGTTGTCTATCTAACTGAGAGGCACATTCTAAGACCATATACTTAAAATTATCTCAGAGGCAGTAAAAGTGAGTCTCTGATTAACTCGGCCATCAATTTCGTGTACATGGATTAGACGGCTGACACCTGGCATCATCACACTGACTCAACAATGATTGTAAAATGGTATTCATTGTAACACCCTTACTAGTCTACAGGCAGACTGCCCGAATGAACCTAGACCCGAGGTACTGAGGGGCTTTATCGGTAACTTTTCAGTTTGCAGACGTTCTTTTCTGGGTTAGCGTAAGTGCATTACATGTAGCGGATATAACGTTTGCGCCAGGACTAACCTAGTATCAACAGCTTCTGACCGTTGATCTATACTTCGAAATTCAGAAGACGATAACAGTTTCATTCACATTAAGGCTGGCTGGTACATCGTCTTACTCGAAAGGATAAAGTGTTGCACACAAGGAATTTCAACCACACGACAGAAATATTAGTCCGTGATAGCGGATAAAAACGTCTGAGTTCAAGGATCGATATTTTATAACTGTCATTTTCTTCAGTCCCAGGACTCTCAAGGGCACTCTGAGAAGTTATCTACTTAGGTCAGCTGGAATTTTCATTTACATGGCTGTCGATTTAATTGAGATCCGACTGTATGGTTCCTGATTCTGCTTAGACATTGCATTTATTATTATTCTACGTTGTCAAGATGATCTACTTCATATATGGGTTAAGAAACCGTGTCAGTTAACAATAACCATGACGTGTGTACTTTTTAATCAATGATGCTTTGATGAATTGTCTGATAACCAGTTATACCTGACAGGAAAGTAGCACGTTGCCCGCTCTCCGTAGCGAAAGTTCTACGAGGAAAATATACAGTAGAAATCACTCTACAATATGTGAATTCCAGCTGCCCCTGTCTTTTAAATCAATCCCAACTTATTCATTTTCCATGTTCAGCTCCAAAGTAAATTTAAAATTCAAACGTAATCGAAGATGGACACATAGATGCACCTCATTCGATTACACAAATACCACCTTAGCGATGGTTTTAAAACTTGAGGGCGGCTGAACCATGCACGCCGCTAAATGACCCACAGTTAAACGATGTTAACAGCCAGTGAACAGTAGCGTGGGCCTGACTGACCTTGAAGGACGGTCCGCTGCGCGCCTGAGCAAATCTGAGTCAAGAATGGTGATGTTATAACACATACTATATAGGAAAGAAAACGAAATTGTACGTCAGCCAAGGACTAAAGCAGACTAGGAGAAAGAATCTATTTTTTGATCGCTGCTCACGTCAGCCTAGAGAATTTTCATCAGACCAAGCTGGTTGTACCCGTTCAACTAAAAACTGGACATGTCTTGTGAACAATTAGACTGGGTTGAAGTGGACAGTCTGTCGAAAGTTGTGAGAAGCTTACGCTGTGCCATTTCAGAAAATTCGTCCAGTAAAACTTTCAAAATACACTGAAATATTAAGAAATAGAAAAAACCTGCAAATGGATCGATTTCCCCAGGAACCCCGTGGATAAGCAGTGAAAAATCAATATCCGCCACTGAGAAAATATGACCTAGGCAAAACCTCATGATACGGCAAACAGTGACAAATCACCCTTCACTGAAAACAAACTCGGGCAAGGATAGTGGATACAAAAGCCAACAGCCGGAAACCGTAATATTATATGTCGAGATCTCTCAGAAGTTGCTGCCGAGATTCTGCTGTGTTGACCAGTAGTTCGTACGGTGGGCCATAAAAAGCAAACAGCTTATCATGAAGTCGATAAAACCCATGTACAAAATTCGACAAATGTGATAATAATATTGAAAAAAACGTTACAGCAAACAGTCCTAGAAGTGAGGCAGAAAATAAACTAGTCTGCTCATAACAATAACAAAACCTACAAGGGGGATAAAGAGAACATCTGATACAGAATACTCATCCTGAAGACAAATTCACAGGAAGAAGCAAAACTCGTAAAGAAACCACCAGTAAATACCTCCATCAAACAAATCTCCCGGAACTATACAAACACCGTCGAAATTGAAATGGACATAAACACATCGGAAGAAACACTGAACCAGTCTTCAGAAAACAAACCCAACCTGCTAACATATCGGCCTTAGTGAAGACCACCAGATT
>LUCH01000273.1:88978-121798 GCA_013368495.1 Paragonimus heterotremus | reverse complement strand
TGTCCATTTCAATTTCGACGGTGTTTGTATAGTTCCGGGAGATTTGTTTGATGGAGGTATTTACTGGTGGTTTCTTTACGAGTTTTGCTTCTTCCTGTGAATTTGTCTTCAGGATGAGTATTCTGTATCAGATGTTCTCTTTATCCCCCTTGTAGGTTTTGTTATTGTTATGAGCAGACTAGTTTATTTTCTGCCTCACTTCTAGGACTGTTTGCTGTAACGTTCTTTTAAAAATTTTTCCATGTCACTAGTTATGTTGTGTACTGTTGAAATATATCTTCAGTGGCAGAAAGTTTCTCTGGACGACTGTAGTGTTCTTGCAGAATTCATGCAGTATTTTGAACACTTTAAGTGTGTGAACATTCCTCCTATTTTCATTGCTGTAACAGTACGTTTTCTGCGATCTGCCAGAGAAGAATGAATTTTATATTTCGCTCTGAAGTTTTTGGCAGACTCACATAAGCTGTTGATTTTACAAACCATACTGCGCGATTTTTATGTCTAACAGTATCGCACGTTTTGATTGTTTCAAAAGGCCTTCGAACTTTTGCCCGTAGTTGTCATGTATGATTTTTGTGTTTTTTTCCCCACCGAAACTCACTGTCTTGTGATTTTTTAGAGAAGACGCTTGTTTATTGACTTTTTTCACGGTTTTTTGATAAACACTCTTTCTGTGTTTTGTGACTTACCGGTTACTTAACGTTGCCATGTACACCCGGCTTAGGGTATCATCAACCTGTGTGAAACTTTGTGCTTCACATGGCATGAGGAGTGTTCTTCCCAAGCATCGAAAACTGACTGCCCGTATACGGACCATACGTCAGATACCGAAACAGGATAAGCATTATGCGAATCATTTTGAGGCAGAAAGAGAAGGATTTCAAAGCGAAGTGGTGATCGTGTATGCGCTTTTAAAAAGGTGGTTTGCATTTCCTCATATCTTGGCAACTATTCGCTTCCTAAGGGTAGGCCGCACAATGTTTTACCTAACCAGAGGCCAAAACGTTACGTTCTCACGCAGTTTAAGAAAAAATCCGTTCTATCCAGCATAATGTGTTCGTCTCTGGGAAACCGTTTGGCTTCATTTTTTAGGGATACGGACAATCTAGTCTCTGGCGTTGCTGTTCGTTTTTTCGTAACTTACATGTTGACGAAAGATGCTTGTAGTTCACTTTGAGAGGGTTTCCCCATTGTTTATGCCTTACAAGCGTTGTTTTTCTGAGTGGAGTGGAATCGGAACGCACGAAACGACAGACAGTTGCAGTAATGAAAAGCACCCATTTGAAACTAAGTGATACTCCACGAAATATTTCTGTACATGGCTTTACCTAACCATGTTTAATTATCTTTTAAACAAAACGTTTTTTTCCAGGACAGTCGTTTTCAGTTAATCAGATTCGTATTAGTTTTACTTTTAACTATAGTTAACTTCCAGCTAGTTCAACAACCTAGCAGAATCGATACTACTCAGATTCATCGTACCACCGACTGTAATTGTTTGACACCTTATCCATAAGTATCGTGAGCTGTGTAAATTCCGGTCGTACAGCAGAATCTACCTACAGAGACCCTTCCTGTGGGCGAGCAGTTCCTAGCAGTGTCCATTGTACCTCTGTCCGACGATGGTCTTTACAATAATTATGAAAGATTTTCTGACATCTTCAACCTCAACATAGCTGCTACTAGTTCCTTTTATGCGTTGCCGCGAATTCTGTTACTAAACGAAACATCAAACTTATTTTCTACAACATGAACAATACTCACGGGGTATCAAAACGACTTCAGCAACAAGAGGTCATTAGATAATCGGTAGAATTTAGTTTGTGGGTCAAATAGAAGGATTCTATTAGTCAGTAATTAAGTTAATTGGACTGATGGGCGCCGAAGACGCCACAGCCCGGGTGTATTGTGATGTCAGTGAAAAATGCAAAGTATGTTGGATAGGATCGTTTCTAACATGCGCCGTCGTGACAAGCAACACCTGACCTTTTGGAAATAAACTAAACTCAAGTTTTTAATAACTACTTCCAAACAGGAAGTGGGTGTTTAACGAAGTTTGTATGTCCAATTGACATGAGTGATTTTCAAAATGAAACGCATTTACAACGACACGTTTAAAACGTTACATTGGTTCACTAATATCAAGTGTAAAAATGTCCCCATTTAATGTTCAACACTGTCAACGAAATGATCCTTGAGTTAGGATACACTACGTTTATGTTAACCAGTGGTTGGATATAGTTTTTCAGGAGAACTGTCGTCAGCCCCGCGTGATCTCTGAAGAAAATGTGAATGCTAACAAGACCGCTGCGAAGGATCGGTTAATTCGAAGTGGAAAGACACAGGACGAGTAACATTTTCGGTATGATCGAAGTTGCACCATCTACTGACAAGTTTCCGAGGCAAATCCATGTGCTGAGGAGAAGAAATAAGAACAGAAGAAGCCTTGTTAAGAAATACTCATGATTTTGATAGTAGACAATGCAGAAGTTAAGAAGTCAAAATTGTTAATAAGGAGAAAATACAAGAGAGGTGTTAATGAAAAGATGGAGGTGAACATGAATTTATCCGGCAAGTTCAAAGGCATAGCTTAGAAAGACGAGCTTCCCGGTTGACTAAGGATATTAATTAGAAATTTGTCCCTTTTAGTTAGAATGACATTGGTGTTGCTCAATAAACACTGCAATCATACTTTATCCCATATGAACGATGTAAAGCGTGTTGTGATTTCTCTAAATATGACATCGTTTGTTCATCCATCGCGTTACACGAGTCACCCATGCTGGCAATGAATAAGAATATTCGTAGCTCGGGAAGTAAATGTTATTGGTGTTAGGTCGTCGTCAGAACTGGCTTAATAGCTTGCAAATGTTTTGCCACCGGGCTGGGTAACGTTTTCTGAGACTCCTTTCGAAAGAGGATGATCGAAAAGTCCACGACTATTCGAACGTTGTGATCAGGTGTCAGTGGTATTAATTTGATAGTTAAGGGGATCCTCTACTATTTGCCAACACTATTTGAACAGCTTTTTTCGGTTTTACACATAACCGGTCTTGCATAATAGGGAACCGTATGACGGTCTTGATTAACCGAACGCGGCTTATTACATACTAACTGAAGGACGAACCTCTGAGTGGACAATCTTCATACGTCGATCTGGAAAGCCAAACTCTTACTAACACCCAATGTAGGTAGCTAGTTATGGTAAAAAGGGTTTGTATTAAGACATTCGTTTATAGGCCTGTTTTTGCTGAATCCTTACTAAAATAAAGCTTGTTTAATGACCACTGGGATCCACGTGCGATGTATTTCAGCGAGGATCTTTTGCTAACATCTGGCATGTTCAAACGTAACTTGGTTTAACTACAGTACGTAACAAGTCTCCGGGACGAATAAACTTTATTTTGACGAGAAAGCGAAAATAGTTCAAACGAGCTAAAGCAGCCGGTCTTGGTGACCAAGGTTAGTCACTGTTAAGTTCCGCGAATAAGGCTAAACAACCAATAAACCAGAGACGTGAATTAACAAAAGATAAGTACCGTGCAAAACTGATTCATCCGCAAACCTGTGCTTTACACCAAAGGTGTAATTCACTTTTCCAACAGCTCGGTGGCTGAACGTTTCTGTTACACATATCCCTTAAACCAATTTATTTTCTTTCTTTGATAATACTGATGGGGCTTTACTTTTGGTAAGCGCTTTTTCAGTATGCCATTATGAATCACCTCATTGCTTACGTCTTGATGTGGTCTGTGTACACGATTATCCACTAGGATATAAGCTAATGTGGACCTTTTGTTTGTTATTTTAAATGCGGTTGTTGATTATGAGCACAAATTACGACTAAAATTCATGCACGTTGATTACTGATTATTTTAAATATACAAACAATGCACTGAGGAGAATTTCATAACGTAAAAGCGTATGAGGACAATTTCAAACTCTAGTTAAATCTATAGTTGATTCGTTGAGTCAGTACCGAATAACAAGTCCGAATCTGTACCCCTGAAACTTTTGCTTAGATTTAATCCACTTTTCGACATCAAACATAAAAAATCAGAACCCAAGGTCTGCATGATTCCAAACGATGGTATGCGCGGTGAACATCTTTGCCGAAGTTTGTGAAAGCTAACCAGCTTTTGTTCCATTTCTTATTACTGTGAGTTGTGGTTACCTCCAGTGAGGCACACCAAAACCATCTCCAGTCCGTAGCTAGGGTAAATTGGCAACCTGGGGTGGACTGGACCCATGTAGACCATTGACACCTTGTTGGCCACATCACCAACACTTGAGTATTGAGTAACTAATGTTCCTACGCGAACTATAGACACAAGTTTTTACGTAAAAGTGATAGCGCCCTCCTTACGAGTCAATGTATATTGGTGAGGGCAGGTGTGTTGAACGGCTTAGGAATTTATTAAGTGCATTAATATGAGCAAAAAGAAATGCAAAGAAAGCTACCAACTTGTAGATATGTCTGTGTTTGATATTGGAGTAACATTCAGACAGAACAACACATTTAGTGATCTATGGGAGCGACTTCGGAAGGTAACCTGAAAACCTATAGTACGACTCTGGCAGGCTTGGTGTTCGAGTAGTCTTGAAGCTGTCAACTGATTCAGATGTGATCATAGTCGAGAAGCGCAATCACATATGGGAAGATCCTAACAATAAACCAATCTGTTAACATAGTAGCCTATCTCCGGATGCCTCAAGGACTGGTCACTTGAGCGATTACACTTGTTTGGTGAAAGGTCTGCTAAGTGATGACGATACAACGAAGACTGAAAATAGTGTAACGACAGTGGGGGTGTCGTCAAAGGTTGGAATAACCATGACCTTTCACGCACATAACTAATAACAACAGTCATATCGTTAATTAATAGTTTAAAATTTCACTTGTCATGATGAGCGGATACGCCATTTTCCAAAATGTTTAGTAAGAGAGATTTTATTATGTGTGATTGTGGTTTCGTTGTACCTAGCTGGTTCGCTGTTATTACTAAATCCAACTGATTTTGCACAGGGCAACTGGTCCACAAAGGAATTAACTGAATGACCTAGCTTTTGAACTACATCACGATATCATTGGTTTCACAGTCCCGGCTATTTCACCAATGGAAGGTTCGCTTTGTTCAACTTCTTGCTTGAAATGAGACTCGTCAGTCTGAACCAACGTGTTTCAAAATGCAGCCGCATTTTTACTGTGACTTCTTCAAACTATCCGCCTTTGCTTTTAAGGACGTTTTCACACAATACAATACGATGAGGCACGATGATTAAGTCTGGGCTTTATTTTCATCACCTCAGGCAATAGACTTGCCAACATCCTAGGCTATCCTGCTCACTTGATATCATAGACCAACTCATGCACTGCAGCAATCCTGTGTGTTACACCGACCAGGACTTTGGTCGTGTCAGGTAAAACTCTACCGGACAGACCAAAGAGAATCGTTAGACGAGATGCGATTACACCCGCACGATAGTACATCGCACTAGGAATCGCGAAGGAGGGCCCAAAGTCTACGTGACAACCATAGTGATTTGCTGGCCTTAGCACACTTCGGTTCACCAAACCCAGGGAGTCAGATAGGTAAATGACAGGCAGGATTCCGATCCGGTCGAGGGCACACTGACCAAGACTTCACAGCGAAACGGGTCTTGGAACGTCAGTTCTCTCAAATGTGGCCAATGGCTGTTGTCCTTTTAGGCCACAGATTTTCCTCCATGAAGCTACTCGTAGGATTCTTCGTAAATGCTTTGCGAATGTGGTTCCCCAGAACTACATGAGTCATTTAAGTCTGGTTTATGCTCATATTGAGAGCAGATTGAGAGTTAATTTACAACTGTTTCGGATGTTCACCATTTCTAGTGTTAATCGTTGGAAGTACATGATCTCATCATTCATGATTGCTCTATTCATCAGAGACATTCTGGAAGGTGGGAAATCCAATGAGGTTTACGCTGAATTTCTTTTTGGCACCAAGTTATTCAGCATAGAGTATGCGGAAGACATTATCCTGCTCAGACCCTGTGAAGAAGACACGTAGACGATGAAAACCCAGACGAGTGATAGGCCGGTTTGTATGAAATGCGCTTCACAGTTTTAAATTGTAGTATTGTTTTAAAACAGGGCATTTCCACTTCCACGCTGTTTGTCACATGCACTCTGTTTGAGATTGTGAACCACTTCACTAATCGGGTAGTACTACCTGTCAACTTCTTATATCTGTGATGAGGTATTAGCAAAAGTAACGAAGGCAAGTGCTGCTTTTGCTAACCTGCATCATCTGTGATGTTAATAAGACGTCCGATGGTTGTTGAAAGGGACGACACAGAATATTTGTGTCTTATTTGGTCTTATGGTTCGTAAACCGTCAGTAGACCTTTTATGTTTGTCCATCGTTGTCTTCACCAGCCAAACCATATCCAGCGGCATGGTCGCGTTAGTAACGCGTTCGTTCGCCAGCGAGTATTTCGGAACAGCTGTGATATGCGATCAACTAGTTAACGTTGCTCAATCTGTAATGCCACGTATTTCGTCTATCAACCGGGCATTTATCCCACCGAATCGGAGGTGACAATGTACAGCGGTCGGTGATTTGCTTATATTCACGGTACACTAAGTTTTTCTGTCTAGTTTCGTTTCATTCATTTTTATCCTTTTTGATATTTGTTATTTGGGCTGTTTCACATCGTTGTTGCAGTCAGAAGCATCTCGAACCACAGTACCACCTGGTTAGGCTCAAGGCCGTTACGAATGAACGAACGAATGACCTCCTTATTTCTCACTGAGCTAGTCAGAGTGTCGGACTCATCCGAATGCACAACAAGGTCGCAAGCATGTTAGCGATAGAGCTATTTTCTGATTCACACTGCTTATAACGCTCAAATGTATACTGAAAACAAATTAAGTCACATGACCAACCAACAAAAAGACATAGATAAGCACCGTTCAAGTCAGGAGTAGGCAGTCTACCGCCTGAGGGCAATGTTACAGCCGAAATTATCTAGAACAAAATGTCATCTCTGCTGGTCTGACCCATAGTCTCATCAGCCTGCATTGGTTCCAAAAGAATTTCGATAATGGACGTTTCCTTCTTGTACATCTGACTAACTGTTACTTAATCTGGCAATCATGTCGGGTAGCCTGATCTGAAGCGACCGGTGATGTTCGGAATTTCCTCTTAAGCAGACGCCTGTGTTCACACAAGCACAAAGACGCGATATATGTTTCTAGACGACGTTCCGGAAGCAACCTTGAGAGCTTTCAAGGGTCTTTGATTGAAGCTTCCACTAGCTGGTAAGCAGTGAACAGTCGAGGTTTTATCAGTTAGGTTTTTCTGTGGACAACATGCAGATAACGTTGAACTGGTTAAGTGGTATGGCAAGTCTGTATGAGTGCAATTTTCCTCTTCAAAGTGTGAAGTGACGGTACAAGATTAGGTTGGCGCTGACCCCAAATGTTACTGTGAACAAGACACAGTCCCAACTACTGACAATTCCAACTGTAGCCCGTTGCCCATATATCTATGCAGCCATCTTGCCTACAAACAGGGTTAAACAAAAAAGCACCACTTTTGAGAATTCTAACAATGTTAATAACTGTATCTCATTGGTGTTACGTCTAAGCTCTGTTTGCTACACCTTTTCTAAACTCAGGTTGGATTTATCACGCTGCTGTTGTGACCCAAGCACTCGGATGGCACGAGGATTGTTTATTAAACAACGCAACATATGGGTTATGCGTTTAAACAAGACCAGAAACAAAACCACTCATTTGCACGCGGTATTCGGCCCCAGACCGTCTCGGTTGCCACAGACGCCAATGCTCAGTTCCTTTAAGTAGCAGGGACCACTTCGGGTGAGGCTGCACCCCGATGTTTCTTCCTACATTTTTCCTGCGGCTTGTTCGATGTCAGAATATATGCTCCGGTCCTACTACTGAATAGCAATGGTATGAGTAGTATATCACGATCGCTCATCCTCACTACACTGGTTCATAGGTCGTTCAAATGGTGGTCATAGCGCTGAAATTGTGCACATAACTAATAGGTCGCCCAGTTGAGAGGATACTTATTCAGTAAATGAAAGCGTCAATTATGACATTTTATGCGAGAAGAAATTGTGTGGCAGCGACAAACAGATGTTTTTGTTACCATCAATAAGAGGGCTACACAGTCAGCTGTGTGATATGCTTGACCTGGTCTGCAATATTGTTGACGTGATGTAAATAGAGATAGCAAGGTCATGCTATGCACATGAGGCGTCACAAAACTTCTGGCTGCAGACGTTTTTAGTACTTATGTGAATTCAGTCATGTTCAAAGGATCGGAGACCTAAACGGTTCACCGGAGAGATTTTATAAGACCACTGGTTATGCAGCAATTAGTGTGTACTGAACGAGCCATTTGTGGGGGGCAGCGAGAGGGACTATTGCCGTACGTTTGGTAGCACCCCAAGGTCGCGGTCGACAGCCGTAGTAATAAAAACGTGCAGTCAACATTGGGTTTGTCATGTGCCGATGTATATAAACGGATCTTTTACCGCACCATGTATTGGTCAGCACAGCTGCTGCTGGATAGTTCACTATACTCCCAAGTGGTCCAACCTGTTGGTAAGAATAGTGAGAACATATCTGATTAAAGGTCCGGAGATACGGAGAAACAAGTGACGACTGAGCCCATATGACCTATACGTAGTGTCTTTTTACTGTTCTGTCAGCGCTTTAAGCCAAAAAGTTTTAGAAACCAATGTAGACCCTTGAACTTTTGAGTTAGACATTGTGGAATCCAGCAAGAAACTCCTGAAAGAACGTAGGAGTCTAACCTAAATTTGCAGTAGCAAAAGAGGTAAATGTATAATGACCAACGACACGCTAAGCACAGCAGCCAGGATCAGCACACAATGTCCATATCTAGTTAGGACTTGTCTGACTGTCCCACCAGTTACTTCTGTATGTTTTTCCCCTTTTACTTTGGATCTACTGTAGTTTTCTACATTACTGTATCTCCTCTCGAGGCGATTGAACAGTCTGAGCGTTATTCACAAGCGGACGCGGCCTCACTTCTACATGTTAATTCAGTCGTGCCCAATGTGAGGCTAATGACGCAAAGGTTAACAAGTTTGCCTCGTGAAAGCGTGGTCAGCCCTGGTGTCGCTAGTATTGGGGATATGCACTACATGTTAGTCTTAACAGGAGTTAAATCCGAGTTTAATACTCCTTTTCGTAAAAGGCTGACCGGAAAATCCCTGGGAATGTGACAGCTATGACCAGCAGTGAGTGATGTTCAATTCATATAGTTCTTTACTTTGTCAAAATACTTTGTCAATATATATATATATATATATATACCAATAACATTAATTCCCCTCTTCTCACTAAGTTGAGAGCGCCCAGTAGGCTATTCTGATGAGAATCATGAACCCCAAAACCAGTACTGTGTTGATTCTTTACCGCATTCTTACTGTCATAAGTGACATAAGATGGAACCGTAAGTTGACTGTTTCGGTATCATTTACAAAGTGACGTTGTTTATAAAGAACAGGAGTAAATCTGGACGCCGAACTCTAAATTGAATAATATATAACAGAAATAACAAATCGATTTTTCAAGCCCGACATGGCCTAAATATGATGTCAAAAACGTGCTACTTTTGCAGGCTATACGGTCAAGTGCCACGACTTGAATCACAAGAACCATTTAAGATCCTTTGTAACTTTTCAGGTTATAAAACCAGGAATAATACATGGGCCGAAATAATTACGGTAAAATTGTATGAACAATATGTGTTTACTGGTTGGGAAAAACATAAATCGAACGGTGTTAGCATTTCGCTTATTAGCGTTGGAAACCGTCGTGACTGCGCTTCGCATTCTAACAGATATACTGCCACTTTTGATACGAACAAACTTTAAAAATCACCAGTTTGTGTATGCACAGGCTCGAAAAGTTCTGAATGATTAATATTGCCTTAGGACTTACTCTTTCCTGAAAAGTACAAATTCACATTCAAAAATCCGTTTGGTCTAATTATCATGTGTTTGTGCCTGCGACAGATATGCAAAATAAAATGCACACCTTTTTGTCACCGCTAGATTAATCGCATTTTAGTGCTTTCATCCGCGTGTTTGTTTGATATGCATTTCAACGTTAATTCTATCGGTATATCTTTATGCCTTTTAAAAAGCAGTCGAAAAAAACGTGTTAAAATTGCAAAGCACTTTTTTCTGGACAATAGTGCCTTCATCTTTTCGGTTATATCGGGTCAACCTCAAAACCAATTTTTCATGCACACAAACGTTATATGCCTTGTGTGACCCAGTTTCCTTAGAATCCGATTAAACACCCGAGCTGTTTAAGAGGTTGTCATGTCTTGTAGACAACTCGGATAAACTTCAACATTACCAACACACTTTCAATAAAGTTCATCTGAACGTGGCAGAAGCACTAACAATAGTAATAATCTATCACTTACACTACACCCCTATTAGAGTGTCTCTGAATTCAGGCTAGAAAGTTCACCAAGAACTGTTCCATGTTGAACCACTCGTTTTTATCATTTTCTCTTCGCACACGCACAAGCTCATAGTCATACATCTCATCAACGCAACGTTATTTCTTGGTAGGCAAGCATACTCGGTGGTCTGTGTTTTGGATTCATTACTTACTTTGTCAGTGTGCGTGTGGATGCCTGCATGATTATGTGCATGTATGCGTGCACACATTTACAACTCGAGTTAAGAACTGAAAGTCTTGAGCAAAAATGATCTTTTAATCGTGTATCCTTTTTAGTTTCCATCGAGTGTGCAAACACACAAAGCAAACACATCCACCATCGCATACTCAGCGACCTTGTCATGTTTTCTGTTTTCGTTCAGTTCGCTGTCAGATTCTCCAAAGCGTTGACCTAGTCTCCAGTATCTGGGCTCGAGTGGATGTTCACTGAATTTCACCAAACTGCATGGTTTGCTTGAGTTGTGTGAAAGAGCGCATACTGTGTGAATCCACACATTGTGAAACAGCCGTAGCGCTGTCGTAGTGGGAGAATAACGATATCGTGTTATTCAACTCGACCGCATTTTTTAACAGTAAAACACACCTTTGGGCAGCCCTGGCAGGTATAGCAATGCGCATACACTGTACTGTTCCTACCCAGATCTATGTGAACCCCGTGTGCAAAGTTCGTGCATGTATACAAGTAACCAGATTGAACCTCATCATAACCGTCAACATATTCATCATCGTTTTCTTAATCATCAACAGCAGTGGTAACTGCACCATCACCACTGTTACTATTAACCTCATCTCATGAACATCATCACAGTCGTTATCATTATTATTGCTATTATTATTATCCCACCACCTATTCACGTCCAGCAACATAAAGGATGTATGAAACCTAGAATAATGCACGGTGTCACAGTCCATATGCTAGGTATATATATATATATAGTTTAAATGTATTTGTTATTATTTATTAGACAAAGCAATACACGGGTTAAGCATGTAAACCAAACCTGTCATAAAACCACTCATTTGCACGCAGTATTCGGCCTCAGACATTCTCGGCTACCACAGATGTCAGTGCTCAGTTCCATTGAGTAGCAGGGACCGTTATGGGTGATGCTGCACTTTGATTATCCTTCCTGCAGTCTTCTTTTGGCTTGTACAATGTCAAAAAATATGCCCTGCACCTCTTACTGAATAGCCGCGGTATCAGTAGTATAATACGATCGCTGAACTCCACTGCACTAGGACTGCTCACCTCATAGAGTAGTAATTCATTAGTGTCTTCGACTGTGCCAAGCTGAATGCAGCTCTCAGAACAACATAAGGGTTAGCTTCTGATTCATAATGATTCAAAACTAGATGAAAGAGCAATTTCTGTTACAGCAAACAATATAAGGCGGCTGCCAACACATTCCTGGTTCTTCCGAAGTAGCACTGCGCTGCAAAACAATTTAAAAGACAACAAACTTTACCGAATCAGAAAGGAAGAAGCACTGTCTATTCTACTCCGAACAAATTAGTAGGCGGGGAACACGGAAATTTTACACCTCTCTATGTAGAACGTAGCAGACGTTGAATCATGTTTCGAACTTAAGTTATTGATGCTAAAGTGAATCGCTTCAAAACACACAATATAGATTCAACTGAGCAGAACATCACTATGTTTAGAATGAATGTTAAAGCAGTGTGACCTTCGACAATTAAAAAGAATGGGTTTGAACGGCTCCTTTGGCTAAGTACTTCATTAGAAAAACCAATAAAAAATTACTAGACGCCAATGTGTTCAAATGGATTACCTTTCAATGGTGTGTCTGAACTGGCAATGACAGAAAAGGTAAGTTTTGCACATAATTACAGTATATTCTGACATGATAATGTATAACACATGTATTCCACTTCCCTAAATCGTACTTTTATGGCACACTACCAGATGTGGATTAATCTGACAGGAATCTCACAGATATCCTACGGAGCACATTCACTAAGAAATTACATAGAAACGAACAATGACAAAAAAAGTGACCAAAAATGAAGCGAGCTTCTAGAATTCCTGATAACAGTACGTAAGAAGGATGGGTCCCATTTTCATGAAGAATGAGGTTTAGGAAGTTCTTATTCCAAGCGTTATTCCTCAAGGTCCACTATGTGCACTTTTGTGTATTTTGTGAAATCTGTTTGTTTCGTAACGGTTAGATAACAAAATCATTAAACAGTATGGTTCCTGTTTCAATGTATTTTCGATTGGGAGACTAATCAACGTAATGCGAAATGCAACCGATCTTACAACTAGTAGGAGCGCAGTAAAAAGAATACCCTTCTGGCTGATGTGAGTCCATGTTCAGAATAATTTGATACCTGGTACGCACATATTGATGGGATACGTTGGTCGAGAAATCGATAATTGTTCGGCCACTCTTCAGCTTTTGTCATCAGTCACCTTGATACTGTACTCAGCGTGTCTTCCGTCCTTGTGGTGCGTCGTGCATCTGTAGTTTAGTTGCTGGTATGTGTGAGTAGCGAGTGAATGGGGAGTGAAAATAACAGTGTTACGTAAGTTTATAGCTTTCACCATACACGACCCGTGTTTTTTTTCCAAACTATCCATCTGGCTAGTAAAATGACTGTCAACTGCAAGGTTGTTAACAGCGAACAACCTAGTCTTCTAATCTGCCCATGCGAAACGGGTATGTGGCCTATAGACTAGAGAAGTACACTGAAAGTACATGTATAGTTTTGTTTGCTAAGTGGTCCTATTTATACCGGACACTAAGCTTATTAAGGTACTACTGAAACCCACTCGAGCGGGGCGCCTTCGTAGATCAGGATGTGCTGGAAACCGACATAATAACCGAGTTGCATCCATGCTGTATGATTCAAAATTGGACAAAGTTAACTTATTCTTTAACCTTGTAAAAGTGAAAATGCGGAAATCTGTTATTAGCAAAGAACACAAGTTTGGCTTCCAAAAAAGCCCTTTGTTCTTCAGCAACATATGAAACTTTGAGCTACGTTTAATTAGGTATTTACTGACCGCTTTGAATCTTTGATAGTGACATTACACTCTGTCACTGCGTGCTTTGAAGTTGTGAAATGTGTCATATGCTTGCAACCTAATTAATATAAAGTCTTCATTTTAAACCAATCTTAGGCTACAAAACTTGATATGTGAAAAAGCTGGGTTTACTTAAAACAATACATTTCGTCGGTTCAGTTAACACCAATTCAATTTTCGTTGTGCTTTCAAGTTGCAAAACTAGCAACATATCAGTGAGTAATTTATGCTGATTGATCGACCAGTTCTCCACTCAAGTACAATAACAGGAGAGGATGTACAACAACTGACCAGACATTAGCATCAGTGAGGTAAAGATGCAGACCAAACAGAGTCAACAGCTGTTTAAGGCGAAGGAGGGGGTCAGAGTATTGCCACGGTTTAAAGAAATCATTTAGATTACATGACATAAGATGACCAGAAAAACATCGGACTAAGAGCTGCAGTTTCAGCTGACAAGCTTTGTTTTCGTCGCCCTTAAAACATTAATCTCTGTCTCAAGCGCACAGTCTTAGTATGCCATTTTAAATTGTTCATATTGTGTATGTGAGTTTGTGCGTATTTGTACCCATATGCGTGTCGACAGTGGAAAAGCCATAAGTAATGATAAACCAGTATTGTCTAGGTCAACGTTTGGATCAGTTCAGTTATGAACAAAGAATTCAACGCACCGATAAGAACTCGTCAACCGTCTATTCACAGTTGGTAACACAGACGGAACATGATAATTTAAAGTGAATGAACAGAGCTAATGCCTTTTTGTCACTATCACTGCAGGAACCGAAGTTTCTTAGTGCCCAAGTCCTTATGGTATCAATGGGTAGAATGTCATGCTACTCGAAGCTAGAATGATCAGATCGTCTACTCCCTAGAGTGGTTGATTAGTCATTTTGCCCACATTTTTTATTAATTAGCCACTACAAAACGAACAACACTCATAAATGGTCATGGCCCTAGCATTCACATAAACGCTCCAGCCAACAGCTTTAGATAAGAGGTACAATAATCGAGTTTTGCCCTTACTATGGCTCGCCATGGATTGGAACTCTTGCCACGCTTTCCTGAGGCATCAGTGTTGATCACTTGCGACTAACTGTGTGATGTTCACTTTTTGTCACCCGAAATCCCTTGCTACATACCAGTAATCAAAACATCGCTTAACAAACTTAAAAATTTCTGTGATTTCAACTAGGAGATGTGTCACAGTCGTGGCGTCATCGATTGGAGTTAACAGGACAGTTACTGTGTCTCCTGTAGAGGCGATCAGATAACTTGATTATATACATATATATATATATATATAATTACCCGACATATATGTATTCTAAGGGTAGATATTTCCTAGTTGTTCTGATGTTAAAACCGTTACAACAAAAAAGTCATGCGAGTTTGATTAAAAAAAAAGAAAACGCTGACAACATGACTACTTAACCACTCTAGTGTTCAATAGATCAGAAAGTGTCATGCTGTCCAGCTAGAAAGTTCATACATGTTGATTGCAATCAAGCCACTTGATACGTGCGAATTTATTTACTCCACATTAATAGCTACATCATCCGCAATTATGGATAATCACTTCGCCTACCCTGTTCTGTAAGTTATAAATCAGCTAAATGTTCTATTCTTCGTAATCGATTCAAACAGTCGTAATTTCAGCATGTCAAATTTGATTCATCTCTCCCCAGTATAAACTCAAGAATGTTCACTGTGATTAGGACCAAGTGGTCGGGAGAGATATGTTTAATCAGGGCCTATCAAAATTCTGAGTGTGTAAAATAAGCATGACTGCAAAACAACACTGACAAAAATTGGGTCAAGTGACTTACGGCGCTCAGACACTTGATCGAACAACCACGTTATGAAAAGCTGTAGTACCCACGTTCAAATTTGCTGCAATTCTACCGACGTACATTGGCGGAATAACCATTCGGCTAAATAGAATAAATCAACCTGGTGTCACTATGACCATCTCTGCAGAAATCTTGTGATCGATCGGAATGTAGGAGACAGACCGATGGACCACGGTTCCACTTTGGAAAATTGAATGGATAATAACAGCATTCTTGTAATACAAAGTGATGACGATACAGTCCATGTGTAAGCTACTACCGAGCAAACTTGAAGGAGTGGGCTAATCTTTATTCAGCACACCGTTACTTATTTGAACCAACAGTACTTAGAAAACGGAGACACGATGGATTTGTTTGTCGGCAAACACAGACTATAGCTGGTGGTATGCGTTTCCGGAGTGGTCTGTCCCAGTGACCGAAACCAGAGAACGCTTGTGCATAACCCTCATCGCAAGTGGCATGTATTGAGCCACTTTTTGTTCCACTCACATACCTTATCCCGTGTAAGCCCGGACGAATCAGGCAAGAAGTTGTGAGAGTGGAACACTGTGACCCAGTCCGCTAGCGCTCGTTAGCAAAATGTATAAAATTGAAACCTTTATCTCTCAAACACAAAAACTAAACAGACTCCAGTGGTAAGATCTAAAGTGGGAAAAAAGAAGTTAAAAATATGAGGCAATGATCAACATCAGTACGAAAGTAAACATTAGTGCACTGAAGATAGGATTTGGAAGAGAAACAAGAAAATAAAGTTAGACCAAAGAACAAACCAAACCTCTATCATACAATGCGCTAATGGTGCTATAGATAGGAAAAGGTAGGTGCGCGTCATAACTCCGTCTTCTGTAAAGAGATGCAAATGGTTCACTAAACGACGGGTGTAGTTGGCTAGCATGAACAAAAATGTCTAATAAGCCTGACGCACTCGCACCTAACGCACTAGTTTTCTCTTGGTTGACAGTGTGCTGTAAGTATGTTGTTGATTTACCAACCCAAAACGGCCAGCGCATTCGCGGCTGCATTCATCGCAACGCCGTATTGTCACATC
This sequence comes from Paragonimus heterotremus, assembly GCA_013368495.1. Taxonomy (NCBI): domain Eukaryota; kingdom Metazoa; phylum Platyhelminthes; class Trematoda; order Plagiorchiida; family Troglotrematidae; genus Paragonimus; species Paragonimus heterotremus. Next base: position 105,335 of record LUCH01000273.1, on the reverse strand, counting down.
ACCTTGACCTATGACACACTTTCTTTGCTTACCTCGTGTTTAACTTCACACCTCGCAACTATTACTGTTTGAAAGTTCCAGACATCCATACAACTCGCATTCCTCCAGACAGTCCAGTTCAAGACTGCGTCCTCCCATGATTTAAGGTCTGTAGTACAAATCGAAAGGCTTACTTGGATAACATCCTGGTATTCCAGCTTTTTGGTTGCCCGTGAAGCAGCCGCTTTGGGATCCGCCCATCAGCCATCACATGGTGGTTTTCCAGTCGACCAAGCTGATTGGACATCAGCACAACTTTAGCCCTGCCCACACAAACTATACATTCACATATGGAAGCGTTACCAAAGCACGTGATCAGAGCCAATTAGGACCGGAGGCCCAGCTAGGGCTTGACATGTGGAAAAAGACGTTTTTTTCTCACGTTTCGCTGTACGTCTACGGGCCTGCACCGGCTACGTGCTATCAATCGTCCGAGTGACCATTATAAAATACCATCCGCTCTTCGACCAATCTCTGTTGCATTGGCTCGCCGTATCTACACCCCTCTGACTGATTACACACCATAGCCTGGGTGTCACAGTGGTCTGGCAAGATATTCATTATAAATTCACCCTGAGAGCTTTGATTTCGTCGTGTATCGAATTAACCACTCATATAGCCTCGTTATTCAATCAGAACATTATCACTGTGACAGATCTGGTCGTCCTGGAGGGGAGACATTGATAACGGATGTCCATGCATTTACTCTTCGTAAAGTTAACCGCTGACGGTAGGAATCAGAAAGACCAGTTCACCCCTTCCTGTAGGACTCTCGACGCGATTGTTAAATCACTCATCTCGAGCCTTCACGCACGCACTATCCACCTTACTTCTAGTGACCTATCAACATGTCCTCTGTATTCCAGTCGATCGCCAAGTTGTGGTATTTGACAGTTAGCGTCAATTGACATAACCAAGCTCGATACAGTTAGGTTGACCTAAGTGAACATGTGACTGGTCGAATGGGCAGTATCCAACACTGGACACGCAGTCTATCGGTATCTGAATGTAAGCACCAGTAACAATGACGCATTGTTTCAGTTACCCTGGATCAGTGATTTATTCTGACAGCACACGTGTTACAATGGCACGAGCTGCGTGTGAAGGCTATGCTCTATTCCCATCAGGTCCAAACCAGCTAAACCATACCAACTGCCTCCATTCACTGCTTTCATCGATTGTACACATTCCCCAATTGACATTCACTTTGTCAGAGTTGAATTTCTTAGCAAAATAATTGCACAGTTGACTGCCCACAAACAAACAACCGTTTCCGGGTTAGCTTCAGGTTAATTCTACATTTCCCATCATGGTATTCATAATACGTTGGTCGCTGCTACTTTGTTACTTCATACCAGACCCAGCTTCGCAAAGATGAGTTTCTTGTCAATATTTGTTCAAACTGTCCGATCGATTAGCATTGGATGTCCTAAGTTTAGTTGATTAATTAACTCCGAATACAATGATTATAGACTGGGAAAGAAATGCAGCATATTATGGGGAAAATTTGGGTGATGGATAATTCATATACATTAAACATCACCCACAAATGATCGCAGCTGTCGCATTCCCAAAGACTTTCCAGTCAGCCCTCTTTGAAAAGAATAACTAGACTCGAGTTTCGCTTGTATGAGAGCTCGTCAGTAATGCATATCCTTACCACATTTTGCTTTCGATACGTCATGCCATTCGCGATTATTCCATATTTGTGGCCAGTCCAAAGAAGTTTCTGAGTCAGAAATTAAACACCGCCTAATGGTCATGAACTGTTTTCAACTTATGCATCCCTCAACGACCTCAAGCGTAGTTTGAATTATCGGCAGTGTTGTATTGCATTTACATGACATTTACACACTGTAAAACGATATGGTCAATGCGATCGGGAAGGAAGCCAAAAGGAGTACACACTTTCCATTTATTTTTCAGAAAACGCGACGTCCAGCGTTTGTGAGTGTTTGATCAACAACATTTCACTTTATATCGCACAACAAACGGATCAGTTGTTTGCTCAGGTTAACAGCTTCATTGATCGTATACACGATATGCAGCAAAAGATTGATACATTGAAACTGGACTCAGCAGTACTGTTGAGACAAAATAACTCGTTCTTTTCCGTAAACCACATGATTATTGCATCAGTAGATTTGCATCGTGTTACAGGTTTTTTGGTATATTGATTTTCTCTACAAAGAGACTGTGTTATTATGAACTAAGGTTTATGATCAATAAAATTCTAAAAACATGCCAGTCACTCACTGAAAACCGGAACTAAATATAAAACGACTGTACTGTTTTTTTCAAGGAGGATGTCCATTCTGCTCTCTGAAAAGGCAAATCTTCGAGACCCTCATTCTATATGTACAAAACCTTATCAGTTCTTTAGGTATCGAAGAAAAATGATGGCCATAGAATCGTGTGAAGTGGTTAAGCGCACATTTTATTTAGACGAATGATAACGCTGAAAAGGATAGACAGGCCAGACACTAATGAATCCACTTCTAGGAAAATCGGTCAAGGATACAAGATGATATTCATCATCCAGTTTTGCACTTGGCAGTTTTCTCACTTATTTTCCGCGTTCATAATCAATGGCTTCTTCGCGTTCTGTAAGACACAAGCAGCAACAAACCTAACGTAGCTTTAAACAAGACCTATTATGCAGCAAAACTGCGTGTTTAGTTTAATTTCACACCGATTTTGCGCCCTCAGTTGAAGCATACATTGCCTGTTTTTGCTGCTTATTAGTGTGTATACCATTTCGTTTGTTCCTGTGGAACAAGCTATGTAGGCCGCACGACACGGCAATTGTCTGAACGCATTCGGGAGCATCATCCGGTGTGGGTAACTCGGAGCTTGGCAAAATCTTGCTTGTCTTCGGTCGCTGCGCATCTAATGAAGTCTAACCACTCAATCGATCCCAGTGAATCATTCCGTCCTATCTATCGCGCTGCTGGTTTACAGTCAAAACGAGCCAAAGAGCGCCTGTTGGCAGTTGCAGAAGCCACAGCCATCCGCTTATTACCCCCACCCCCACAATGTAGTCAAAAAGGTCTCGTCAAAACATTGAGCTTCCATGGCCTGATGCCCACGTACGGACCGAACAGATTACGTAACCATGACCGCTATCGTAACAGCCATCAATAATTTGTACAATCGACGTGATCTTTCTGAAACTGATATGCAACCCGTTCGATCAATTACCGTACATTTTCTCACACGATTGACCCATATAAATGCGTTGTATTTAGCCTGATGATCAATCACCGAAAACAAGCTTGTTCGCTACACGTTCTTCTAATGTCTAAACCGGGTATTCTCAAGCAAAATGACAACAGTTTACTCTAGTCACTTTATAGGTGTGTGGATATTCAGCCAACAAGTATAGTGGTTGTACGAAGTAAAAAACAGTAAAACAGTTGGTAACTTATGACTATACAATATAACGAAAAGGTCAAACCGGAGAAGAAAGTTGAAAAGTTAACTACTAATCTGCTGCTCTTTTAAGTTTGCAGCAGTTTCATTTTTTAGTGCCGGACAGGTGAGCTGTGGAATGACTAAACCTGTTTGAGCAGACGCGTGGGCAAACATAGGTTTAAAGGATGGCCTGATATTATTAAGCTGTACACATTTGGTAAATGCGTCGTGAAGAACATGAAACGAATCGGAGAGAAGCATAATAGGAAAGTCACTATGAGCGTTGAAGCGATTAGAACCAGTACAGTCAATGAGTGAGACGAAGACAGCCAGGTTGAAAGAAAGAGATGTTTGACTGTGCACTGCAAAGAAACCGAACTTTCCTCTAAAGACCCGGTGAATGTAACCTATAATCAATAAAACCATTATGGTAGTACACAACTCAGAACTTCATGGTATTAACGCTGTTGTTAACTAATACAACTATGTCCACTGTCCCCCACTCCTAAAAGGATTTTGGAAAATATAGGTGTATTCAGTAGTACGTTGATTTCAGTTCTTTTTCTTAAATGCACAACTTCGTGAGGTTGGTAAATACCACTAACCTGAGTATGGTGACAGAAGCCTACCGCGGCTTCCAGATAAATTTTGTAAAGTTTTATTAGTTTAAACGAACCGACACTGTAATAAGATTATTTCCACTGGTTATTCCAGTGTTAATCATTGTCTGACTACATACTTCCAAATCGTGACCCGGTGAACTAGGTGTGTGAGTTACCTATCTTGTTAAGGTTAAATCATGATATTCTAATTTAGATAAGTTGGTCATTATTCAAAATGGGTAGCACAATGTCTAATAGCCTGAAGAAACACAGCAAGCTAATCAGGTAAGGAGAAGAGAAAAAAGTCAAAACGACTGCGTCTTGCAGAATGTCTGGGATGATCTGCAAAGCTGAGGAGGTTTGTCCATTCACAACAGCATTTGAAAAACCTCTGTAGAAGTTGAATAATCCGATAAGTTCATAGGTAGTAATTTAAATTGCAATATAACAAGCGAACTCGTTCAGACAGCCGGATAAAGCCTATTTTACCTATCTATCAATAGAAGAGTGAGGTTAACGTACAAACTGCCTAGCCAACCATGCGTAAACCGTCTGAACCTTGTTTACCACTTACCCCATTAACACGATATCACATGCCGGTCACGTGTTTTATGCAAACACAGCACACTCCCACTCAAAAACAAACCCACTGCCACCCGGTTAAACAGTTAACGAGCTCCCATGACTAGTACCATTGCGTATAACCTTATTCCAGTTTCATATCTCTGTGTTTGTATATGCCTAATGAAAATGACCGGAAGCGGCTGTTTGCAACCATGACTTTCAGTTGAAAAGAATAGTTGAGTGCACAGTAAAAGAGCAAAAGTTGTCCGCCGAGTCTGTTGGGAACATGACTGTAATCGAGAAAGTATGGCCTAATGGGCTTACAGTTTTGCTCAGCGAACTTGAAATAGTGGGAACAAGATAATCGAGTGCATCAAGAGGGATGCAGGACTGCGATGTACGATTTGAAACGTGTTGTTAAGTTTAGTACCATTATTTTATCAACCACTTTCAAAATCACAAATGTGCAAACAGTAGACTAGGAGTTTGAAACTAAGTCTTTGTGACGTCCAAGTACTAATTACGCCTCTCCCGCAACCAGGAATGGTCTCGCTGATGATACGGTCTTTCAATGATTCGCGTAGTGTCAACAGGATGATCAGTACATTCTGTAAGAAATAATAGTGATAGTGTAAATCGCAGTAGAAAATAGTAAACGCGCATGGACTGACTTTGAATCGTGTAACAGAGTGCCCTGCCGTGTTGTTAGCGCCACTTTGGTTTTTGTCTGTGTAAGTTGTATGCATAGCTTATTGCTCCTTTGGCTCATACATTTTAGTGTTGTTTTCTATTACAGGACTATTGCTGGAATGCACATTTCGGAAGAACATTGTCTCCCGGTGTCCTCACTTTTCTCAAAGTTGGTTCACAAGTGTTACAAGCAATCACAGTAAAAACGGCAGGCTAATGTGTTGCAATAGCCAGTCTGTTACTTCAGCTGTTTCCACACTATTGGGGGTTGGAGTTCAACATTTTAAATGCGTTATTAGGAGAGAGATTGTTAGTAAGTCAATCTATAACCCTTGGTTAGAGGTCATCAATGTCAGTTAAATCGGTTTTGGGTTTATAGGAGCTGGTGTAGTGATTCCGTATCCATCTACGGCCATCTTGTTGCTTAATAGAGGTTTGTGTAAGTTCCTTTGGGCACGACAGGTTTAACTCTATTCAGTCCATTTGAAAATGACTTATTGGCGACCGCCTGATTTGTGCTTTCCTGTAAGTGGAGGAACAAAAACATGAACGTAAACTATCTCAGTCCAGCAATAAATCTCATAACAAAGACGAGGTAAAAATGATGTCGATCATTAGGAACAACAACAGAATAGTACTCGAGGCTAAGCCTTTGCAAACAACAGTGTACTCAGATGCTCACTACAACGGTTCAATCTTGTGAGACAAACAAAAGTGACTAAACTACAGTTTATACTATGTTGACATTTGGAGAAAACTTCAAAACACAGTGATCTGAGCGAATGAAGAAAGCCCTGTCCAAGGCAAAATCATGTCGGTGCCATTTACGTAATTAAAATCATGACGAACGTCTAGTTTCGAGACACTCGAATATAAATAACGGGTTTATCAGTGACAGAAAGCTAACAGCAAGGTGGTTAAAACCACCAATAGCTAAGCAGAAAGAGTAAGGAACTTTAGCTTTAAGACTTATGGGGAACCACTAAACTTAGAGGTTCAACTCAGAAAGGGAACACGCGACTGTAAAATGCAGACCTAGGAACATAATTGTATGCTGCTTTCGACAACAGTATATCTACTCAAAAATGTGGGTACGTGGTTCAAAGCCTCACAGCCAATGTTTTACCTTGTAAACTTAAAAGAATATACCCGGATATACAGCAAGACTGCCGGACGTCAGTGTTGACACGTACATTGCGAGTACGGAACGGTCAACTAGACAAATTTAGAAAAATTCAAGTCTGATAACACCATCTGTTCTGTATGGATATAATTAAATTTCTTACAACATAACCACAACCAGATTTTTCTACTCCTCATGCTGCGGCGGGTTCAAATGGATCACGTACTCCCTGGTAAGAGCACGAATCATGTTAGAATTCATCAACGTAGTGCACGTTCTTCCTACTGACACAGACTGTCTTACGATGAGCAGACAATAATATGACCATATTTATCAAGCCATCAATTATTTTGGTTGCCAGGCTTCATTTCATTACGTTTTACTTTAGGAATGATTATGTTTTGCTTCTTTTGTTAGGTGAAGTGGATACTATCTCAGTCAGCCAAGATTATCTGGACAATTCAACTGTTCACGGGGGACTCATAATTGTTTTCTTTCTCGTGGACAGAATCATACGCCACTGGAGCATAGCAACATCGATTCGTGAACAGTCTATCAGGGTATAATTCAGTCGAATCAAAGGCTTCCACAGTCCGACCAAAACAGCTTATACCCCTACACTCAATTTATTTCTAGTTGTGTTGACAAGCCTAGGGTGAGTTCCAAAAGTCTGGTCATTCGACATGAAGCGAACACAATAGTAGAGCTCGTAACAGCAGGATTTACGGTTTGTATTGTATTCGTATAGAACGGAAAGAGTCACGAGGATGAGAAACAGACTTCTCAATGTCGGGTGCACACCTTAGATATGCGTGCAAACGGATGGACACATTTGTGAGTTTGCTGTCATTGAAGAAACACGCACACATGTATACTGACTTACACGTCAACTAACCCATTCAGACTGTCGTTATTTTTCTACCCTTGCGGTGTCTGTGTGAACTGCTTGAGTCGTTTCCACTTGCACGTCATTTCGTAGATAGACGTGATGTACAACTGAACAATGGAGAACATTGAAAAATAACTTGAGAAACCGCACATAGCAACTCGTATGGACGCTAAATTATTATCACTGCTGGAAGCAGATCTAATTGGACGTGTGATTCTTCAGAGTTAATGTCAAAAGTGCACACAGTCCGCGAATCAAAATAACGGAGTGCCAACGATCATCAAGCTTAGAAATAAACGAAATGTTAGTTAAATAAGTTGACCGAATGGAATTCAAAAGCAAAAATTATTCCCCTAGGACAAAAAATCTCGCTCAAACACACCGAACTTTTACGAAGGTGTCCCCAGCCGTGCGAATAAGCAAATATATCCTCGGTTGTTACTATTTACACCGTGTAGATTTCAGTCATTTATCCAGTCACTATTTTACGCTCGGCCCACTTATGACCTCCATTAGTTCGCTGATTTAGCACAATCCCCTCGGACTGGCACACAAACCTAGCGTTATGACTTCACTTAGCGAAGTTAGGAGAAAAAACACGTTAGGCCTACGAATCGGTGGTGGCATGAGTTTTCCACAATTACACGAGATGGTGATTCGGTCCATGTGTCATCAGTTATTCTTTCAAATGGAAGAAGCAAGTTGGGCTTTGTTGAGCACAGTGTCAAAAGTTCGAGCCCTAAGGACCTATTGCTAGCATATTAATTCGCAAAGCTGCCCAGATGGTCGAAGCAGTTAATGTCACGATCAACTGTAGCAGTTTTGTACAGACGTTCCAACCATCTCCCTGATCCATCTTCATCTACCCTTCCAACTCACAATAATCCCAAAGAATATCTTTAAGATCACAGTGACTGAGTGGTGCTCAGGACCGCGGAACCGCAGACACTGCCCTGAGGAAGGCCACCCGAGGTGGTTGAAACGTAGAGTATTACAACTTGCTCATAACGTTGTGTTATTCTCAATCCTAAGCTGTTTGACTTCATTCGACCCCAAGTTGAATTTCATGAAGTGTTGTTTTGGTTCAGTCACTTTTGCCATCTCATTGTGAACTGGCTATTCGGCGAAACAGGAATCTGCATCACTTTTGCCATCGGGTACAGTTTGAAATTACTCCAAAGTGATATTATCCGGTTTCGATGGGAAGATTGAACTTTTGGAGGAGAGTGTTAGTCCATCATGTTTGTGGGTACCATTCCATTTTTTGACAGAACGTGTTTCTGTGATCACGTTGTTCTGAGCCGATCCGAACCACAACCTTAACAACTTCATATAAACTTGTCTGATTATCACTACCTGCCGAACACTGTATTCTTCCAGAAGAGACCAGTGCTGTGATGGGAAAAAAGTGATCTCTGTAACGAAGTGGTTCTCTTTAAGGCCCTCTCCAGAAAGACATTACTGTATATTAAATCTATACTGCAGCAGGGGAGGCTACGTATCTCACTTCTTATTTCTACATTCTAACTTACTTTTTTGGAATATCTCAGTTTCGGAATGTCATAGCACTGAACAAGAGCGCGCTTTAGATTTTAGTGCCACTCCGCTAACGATGTAATTTGCGTTAAAGTCGTGTGACCACATTATTAATTGTGTGCTCGACGGATGTAATAGTTAGGGTACATTGGATTATGTAATGCATACCGATTACAAGTTGCGACAAAATTAGGGAAGTTGATACCATTTTTAAAGATGTGGATCTGTCCGTTGATTATCCGCTTAGGTAAACTGATAGTGTCATATAGCTTCTCTCGTTATATTCAACGGTTGATGGGATATCCCATCCTTATCGTTTTAGTTTGTCGACCAAGAGTACTTGGAAATTTTCAACATAGGCAAATTAGGAGGTCACATGATTTCGGGAACTCAGTTAAGTCTGCATATCCATGTAGACAGCCATATAGAGGCCTTTGTAGTGGATCTAAACACTATATAAAGCTTGAACAAGAACGAGAAGACAGAATGTGATGAAAATAAAAGGCAGTCTCATAATGGTTCGTGAAGGCGTGTTGGTTTAGAGTTTCACTACACTGAATGATGTATTCAATGAATACGATCCGTCTTGTTGCTTCTAAGGAATCTTGAAGTCACGGCATGGATAAGCACGGAGATATGCTGAAACAGATTACTGATTCTGCTAGTTTTCAACTTTTCAGAAATCCATACACAAGCGACATGGAACGCAGGGTGAACGCATGACTCGCGACCTTAGAGATAAATTGTGCATTCGTGATTGCTGATTCATTCTATTCACTTGGTTTACATATCCAGTGTACGTATGAATTTTAGGAAGGTGAACAGTGCAAAAAACAATGAAAATCATGAGGTACAAAACGCTGTACAAAATGCTACACCTTGACGAGGGCAAGATTAGGGAAGCGAAGAACTGTAGAGACTCAATCGAACTGGTCCAAGGTCAAACATAAATATCAACGGCCAAGTCCAATCGCCACTGAAGTATACACCCAAGTAATCCGTTCAAAGAATCCAATAGACTGAAACTACGAAAACAGCTGACCGTGTGGAGAGTCGTCCACTGATGTCTAACGTACACTTTGTGTTGATTACGTCACTCGTCCGCTGGAAGATTTCCTTGACAGAACCACGCAAAAAGACGAAATACCAACGTCGAAGAGGTGTACACAAAATTTTCTACTGTTCATTACTTATATCGCCTGTCGATTGTAAGTGTGGTTTGAAATTATTCGAATGTATTTTCGTTGGACACGTTCAATTTTATGTTCCAAACTACTTTTCGATGAAGGTGAAAGACAAGGCAGAATTTCGGATGCTCACCTGACTGTTTGGCTTGCTTCATTCAATGGATTTTCCCTTGGCGCTGAGCTTATTGTTATTCCCGTATTGGGAGTGGAACATACAAACCTGTGGACTATATACTTCGATAGATATCCAGCTAAGTTTACTATGACATTTCGCCTAAACTTTACTTGGTAAGGTTGCTTCATCTGGGTCAGTGTTTTATGTACTATCATTATGCTAGTGGCGTCTTTGTTCTGAACTACGGAGTTTTGCATCATCGGTGGTACCCTCTGATACACAGTCTTGCGATTTGTTTGAATAATTGTCTCCAGAAGTACTCGCCATGGTTGCAACATACGCTGAATCATCTCAAGTGCGATAATTTCGCGATGTTGAGGTTTATCAAATTCGGAACTCACGTAGAAAGCAATTAGCATAATCTCGTCGATAGATTACTTTAAGCGATAGCTAAACAGTACGTACATGATACTGTAACAAATCATTGAACAGAATGACATTCTGGACAAGATGGAAATTGTGAATGACTTCTGATGCTACTATTTGCAAACCATCATCTGTTGCAATGTGTTTGCATCATATCTGGTTGTCCGTGTGAGTTATGATTCTCTTTCCGTATATTACTTTAATAGGCCTATCATATTCAGTTCTCCTATAGTCCTTACTGTGTCTGAAATGAGCATCTTTATTTAAGTATTCATTTGTTTATCAGTCTTAACATTCAGATTGCGGACTTTTCATCATAAAACTAAGTGACCTCATCAGTGCATAGGCGTATGAGTATACAGGTTTGGGCGTGGAGGTTGGTCGTTATAGATTCTCTTCGTTTATTTCACGTCCTTTCAATGTTAAGTCAAGGGTATTTAAGCTTTATAAGACTTTTGTGACCTATAAAATTCCAGTGATAACTTTAATACAAATCAAGTCCTCCTACATAATTATCGCTACGGGTCTGCCTACATACCTAATCAACCATTATCCTGGTTGTTCATTAAGGTGTGTCTATTATGTCTGTAAACACAACCTCGTTAGGTTTGTTATAAACTCACGACATTAATTCTTGACTACAATTTTCAAGACACAAGCAATGAAGTTAACAAAAAGTAAATCTGAACAATTCAGCTATATAGCCGGTAGACCCTTATTTAACAGTTGATATTTGATTCAAACATATTACGTAAATTACCCCGATAAACAATATGGCTGTACTCTTAGTTATTAACTGATGTCTTCGTTCGTACTGCTCGTTCTTCACTTATATTAACGTCTGACGGAGATTTCTGAATACGTCTTAAATTTCCCGAAACAAGTCTCTTTGATTAGTGTTTTATAATGTATATCTATGAACACTAAAGAAACACATAAGAACATACACAGTGTCTTGTGGCCTTAGGAATGTCACAACTCGTGGGCAACTAATTAGCGATTACATATGCTCCCCATCCAGTCTGTCCCATAATTATAAGGTCATGTAATTTTTGCATCTATTCAGCACGGATACACACAGACCAGCTCGTTAATCACCACAAAGTTTAAAAGCTACCTATTTTTACTGAGAACCGCGTTTCGTCATACGCAGGTTTAGCCCAGTACCATACATTAAGAAAATGATTAGTAACAACAATGCCGTGAATACAAAGCCACATATGATGACACTTTCTTAGTATTCCGTATAACAGTATAGGTCAGATCGTGAATAGCGTTCAGATTAATGTGGCCCTCATCGTCGACCAACACAACAATATTCATAAAACGACTGTTTTCGAAGCTATTTTGATTACTGTTAGTTTTGCCATTCGCAGTATGAAGAGGAGCGCAACTAACGGATTTTCAGATGGACAACATTTCGGCTTTACCTGCTTCAGATCTCACTAGTAGAGAAATAAAAGAGAACTGTTACAGATCATAAGATGGACGCCTGAAAATTCGCGACTTTCACGGACCACTATGCAAAGACGGAAAGACTGGAGAAAAAACCCGCAAATACCAGGCATGAGGAAAGGGAACAAGAAACGTAATTTGACGATGGGATTTTCATAAAACATGGTCCACGAAATCACGAAAATTTTGTTGTGTCATATTCTCAAAAGAACGCCGTTGCTAACATGGAACCGCAAAATCAGTGACTGTGTTGAGCTGAAGATCATGTTCTCTTTATTGAAATGTGGCACAAACCGATGAGAGAAAATGTAGTCTAGATGATTCGAGCAGTCGAGTTATACAAGAACGAAGATATATCCAACAAACACACGGTGGCAGATGATCATGTGATGAGTTAGTCAGCTTATCCTTACGCGAAACAGTTTGCACTGATGTTCGTGCATGTAAGGCGTAGTGCCCGGTCTCACTTTCACATACTTTAGATACGGCTTTACTCGTTGTTATCCTGATAATACCGTGAGCATGTTGTAGTCCTTCAGGATAGCCATAGTACGTGAGTGTCCCTCCACACAAAGATAAGTAGTCAGTGAGCCGCCAAAATGATACAGTAGGCAGAACAACTGAAAGTGTGGATTCGAATCCGATACGGAACCTATGGAACCACGAGTGTTTATTACGTTAGCCTCTCTTACCATCCGAAAGGACAGTTAAAGTGCACCCTTCAACACACATGAATTGAAGTGAATAATGACCAGCAGGAAAGTTTGAACACTGCCGGAAAAATAAAAGTTGAGTTGACATTTTGTACTTGTTTGACCGTCAACGTTTTGCGGCCGAATTCTTATGTCTAACTTGTCTAAGATTCTCCTCAGCCTTGACAGTAAAATTCAAGGTTTAAGCGCTAAAGTTACTGTGTCTACCGAATACAGTCTAAAAGGAGTTGCAGGTCATTGTCACTTTTCTGGACATGTTACCGCGAAACCATAGGGCATCGTGAAAGACCAGTTCGAGCGAGTTTTGGCAATGGGATGAAGCAAATCAGTGGATGAGCCAGCGATATGAGAGAAGTCACACACATTCGCGTAGAGTGAGTACGAGGCAGACTAAATGATGAGACATTCTCACGGACTGCGCAGAGTAAACCGCACTCAATGAAGCTCAACGTGAGAACGCGTCTGAGGGCTGAACGGTTGCTCAAATTTTAAATTCAAATAACTGCACCACATTCGAGGTGAGACAGTCACTCTTAATCCATTTTTAGCATTTCGTATCAGGATACGACTTTGTATGATGCAACTCTATTCTCAGTAAGAATGGTCAGTTTTCATCTCCCATGGAAATATCGAATTGGTTGTGCCCAGTTGTGGGTATTTACTGTAGTTATCGGGCAGAATTAGCATGATCACATGTTGACCGGCTTTCCTCTCGGGACAATTGAATAACCAAGGCATAATCACAAGGGAACATGACCCAGCACTTAGGTGAGATATGCTGGACCTGCTTAAGTTGGGTTCAGTGCTGCAGTGATTAACACAAATGCTTCAGGAGAACGTGGACTGGAGTCCACTTCTCAGTCTTGGTCGATAGGCTCCAACATGAGCGCACCTCAAAAGACTCACAGTGCGCTGACTGAAAACTTTATTTAAGTATAAGAGAGGCAATTACGTGTCATGCTCATTGTATGTCTACAGATTTCCGACGATCCAGTAGTGGCTATTGGTGTTGTTTTTAATACAATGCGGAAGATGCTTGATCGTCGCACGTCATACAATTTCGGTTCATAATCAGCAAGTTCCTAGAAGTATTAATTGAGTGTCACTGTCTATGCACGTTAAGATAATTGACGAATGTGACTGCCGGTTTTTACCATCACGGCATTCTTTGTAACTTTGCGTTATTATCGTCTGCTTCATCACAAGACCAAACTCTGTTTGCCAGGTTAGACAGCACATTTTTGAATTTACCAGATAAACTTCATCTTAGGCTTTGAGAACAATTGATAACCAAGTGATCGCTGTTGCCAAACATTATGACCCATTCAACGAATCTCGTAGACCGATTGAAATTCGCTTGATTGCCATCACCAGTTTCAAGCCAAACTGACCGTTTTTGGTTCATCGATTTTTAACGGATCGACGCATAGTAAGCGCATTACTCCTTTGTGCAAAAACACGACAAAAATATTGTCCATTAATCAATAACTGTCATCGTTGTATTGGTTTCCTATGCTGTGATGTAAGCAATCACGCAAGCATGCGAGCTACCGGTTCAACTTGAGATGATAAACGTTCGATGGCCGCAGAAATCTGAAATTTCCTCTCTGTTTAGTCGACTGTTAAACAACCCATGTAAAGATGCTGCCGATTTATTTGGATTCTATTCTGTTTGCACATGTTAGATTTAGCAACTATGTCGATGCTGTGAAATTCACATGTCGCATTTTACATCTACTTACTAGAATTGTTTTGGTTAATGAAATGACGTTGTTGTCACTGGTATTGTACCACTCAGTTGACATGATTGGTTTACGCTAGATACGACTTCTCACTACCCAATTTCAAAGTTTGACTGTCCTTTTTAGTACCACACATTAGATACAAGCGTGCTAAACTGTCGATCAAAAATCCCGATAACTAAAATATTGTGTTGTCAGATGGGGAACTAAGATAATAATTTTGTAGAACTCAGCGGCTGCGAAAGTTTCACAAAACCACATGGATATATAGGAGTAAAATACTAGCTAGTTTTAGATCAGAATTCCACGATAAGCGCATTCAAACTTCTTCGAACATCAGTGATACCTCACGGTAAGTTAGACTGGGTAGTTTACTTAAAAGTGTAAGGGTTGGTTACCTAAAGCAGAAACAAAACAATAATAGCAAAATTATGGGGCAGCCAACGTCCTGAAACCATTAGTTTACCTTTGCATCATCACATTGAACGAGTGCGTCGGTCACTCCGTTTTGCGGGTTTGAATATGGAATAGGAAAATAGGGACATCTGTGTGACAGATATAAACGTAAGGGTACTACGTGTTTGCCACTACAGTTATAGGTTCATGGTCGTTTACTAGTGGCGCCCAAGTTGCTAGATGGTTTTGAGGGTGAACACATTATGTACCCCGTCATATCTATGGGATAATCGTGTCATCTAGACATCTAAAAATCTACTAAAGTCAATAGCACCACCATAATAGTAAGTAAGCTCTTCTGTCTTGATCCAGCCTGGTCGACTAATTAACACTGGGAATAAATTTAAGACGATACCTTTTATTCTCGTAATAACTCACACAGTGTTTGCTGAATCGGTTTACGATAAAAATCAAATAAACACGAACGTGCGTTCTTCAGTCATTGTCACACACAGTTCAACGAAATGACAGGCTCACCCGGAATTTTAAATGTAATTCTGCAACGGTGACTGATACGATGCTAACTTTTGACATCCAACTAACTGACGCTGTTACCGTTCGCCGAACTGAACACTTTTGGGAAATTCTTCGTTGTTCGTGAACTAAAGGAAAAGGTCGTGGAACTGGCCTCAACTCAACTATGCCTTTCCCTGCTCTCAAGTTACACGGACCCAAGGTTTGGGTCGTGTCCGCGTTAGAAAAGATCACTTACTACAAGCAGATGTCAACCAGAAAAGTGTATGCTTTGGCAATTTAGGTCTGTTCTTGTAGACGTTACACAGTGGATGATAAGTCGTTGTTGTATCACACTGGCAACCAATCAACCTGATAACAGTTGCAACGTTGAGTGGAATATTTTGAAAAGAAAAACCAAGCAGTGGCTCTCTTACAAGTTACAGCAGACGGTTGAATGACGTTGGAAACTCAAATAAACAGCCTGTAGTTTCATGAGTGAATTGCACCGAAAGTGGGAGATAATCAACTTTCTCTAACTGAGACAAGTGTAAGATGTACCGACTGACATCTGGTGCAGAGTTTTCCAGCAATAAAAGAACATGTGGCGGCCGTCTCCATAAGAGCTATTCAATGAACGACACACGGTTGCCTTTAGTTTGATCACAGAAGGATTGAAAATTCAAGTCCCCTCAATAACATCATCATCATCATAACGGCCATGAGCCTGACCAAAAGGTACTGTGGCTCGGGCCGCCGCTCACTTCAACATTGGCGTGGAATATTCTAGAAGAAAACGTTAATAAGATGGTTGAGAATTAATAAAAGAAGACTAAGCGGAAGAACCAGAAATGGTATGGATACAGGTACGCCAGTGATTGTGACACATCGCCATCTCGCATAGCGTCTCAAACCAGCGGTTTGAGTGATCACGAGGACCCCATCCAGGCAGG
>LUCH01000273.1:56123-75716 GCA_013368495.1 Paragonimus heterotremus | reverse complement strand
GGCTATTGCTATCAGACTCCACAACCCCTGCCTATGTTCCCAAAAACAATTCGTACAAACCTTCCACCTCCCCTGGCCAATCATTCCACATTCACCAGAAATCCGCGCAAGCGTGAAGAACTCTTGAATGTCTTTTGGAATACTATCAGTTCACGAAGTGAACTGTTATGACTGGGCGTTCTAAGAGCCATACAGACGGTCTGATCAGTTCAAGTAATTTGTTTGCTTATGGGTACTCAGCACCAACAGTATGCAGCTAGTACCCTCATTAATATTAGTGGGTTCAACAGTCGTGTTTACATTAGGCCACATAAAAGAAGGCTGCTTCCTAGGATTCAGCTTGAAAACTGGGACACAGTTTAGTTACATGTCATTTATTGCTTGGGTGCATGGCTGAGGGCCTATTTGTCCACTATGGTCTGTCACGGTGAGCAAAGTCAACAGACACCACCGTATGTCACCAAAAGTGGCATGCATCGTACCACTCCTGGTTTCATCTACGCACTGACTTTCCAGGGAAGGTTTGAAGAAATCAAACCAAGGGGGTTGTAATGGAGGATCTCTGAGCTATAGCTGGATTAGTTAACCGTTATAAAACAAAAGTCCAAGGCTCTCCATTCATAAGGTCCAAAGTAAAAAAGAAAACTAACATTAAGGGTGCAACTCAGAAAGAAACTGAAGACATGGCAAAAACAGCCCATGATTAATAGCATCCATTTTTTATGAGATAGGTTTTAGGGGGAAAAAGAATCGTCAAGGAAGCCCATAAATCAAGAAGAAATGCCTTATAGAACGGCCTCAAGCAGAATACTTCATAGATTGGAAAGGGTTAATCTAGCAGGCACACGTACGCTCAACACATTTACTACTTCACTGTGGCGATTATCTGTGGGTGCGTTCATTACTCATCTAATTAAAAGGGCCACAGTATTCGTCAGCACATGCCCCACAGTGTGCCAAACGTTCACGGTATCGCAACCGATGATGCTAATGGTTCCATATGCACCGCATACTTGAATTGCTAGACGCGAAGTGGTCACACAGCACTTTTGAACACTTACCCAGACCTCACTTGCTCATAGGGTCTAGTGTAGATCTTCGGTGTAGAACAGATGAATAGCTTCTTGGTAATGTGGGTTTTGGCTCCCGCGACATCGACTGCAGGCCTTCAGGTACCCGTACAATAAGTGCTTCTGGAACTTCTGTCTATACCTTTTCCAGTTTAAAATGTCTCAGTGTGAAGTTAAGAAGACGTAGGCAGCTAGGTCCAAGCGAGCCAATTTCATTTATTCTGTGCACCTGGAGACCGAATCACCTCACACTGTAAGAGACAGCCACTCTCTGTGTTTTTCAGCCTACCCAGAAGCAAATTGCTCGTGCGATCCTGTTTAACGTTAAAACCCAGCTAACCCACTTGTTATATCCTAAACTGACATCAATACATCTTAAGCTGGAAAAGGTATAGACAACCCGCATACATATTTAAGCTAGTGAAGTTGACTGATAATCAACATTGCTTCGGATCCATTCACGTCCGTTCGATTGGGCACTTTGTTGCCCATAGTTATGTCTGATAACTGGATGCCCTGGATGTTTTCTGAACGTTAACGATGATACACGGTGCAGGTTTCTCTCCCATGCATATCATTAGTTTCGTTTCCATCACCACGCTGCAGCTGCTTTAGGCATATTGATTTAAATGACTGTGGGTAGTGGTAGTCTTGGTCACGTACACAGTTTGCGGTCCGGCGACTTATCCCTTGTGAGCTGATGCCACGGAAACAACATCTGTGTAGCACTCCGCGACATCTTCGTGACTACAAGTGGTAGGCATAGTTAAAACGCCCCTTCAGGAGAAGGTTTAGAAAAAGGTGAGTAATACTTGAGTTAATGTCCAACACAAATTGGAAAGTGTGATCGCGAAAACTGTTTTGCAATCGCTGGAGCATCTCCGTCCTCTTCTCACGTCACTCACAGTCAGCCACGAATTGCAGTACAATACAGACGATGGTGTGGCACCACAGACTGTTAGTTTTAAAGTGTCGAAGATTCAACGAGCAATCGTTCATTAACTGCTGAAGCATAAACTCCACCCTTGTACTGCAGAAAGCGACCACGCTTGCAGAAGTCCTTGGCATGCTAAATAATAGTGGTGGGGATAAGATACAGTACACCATCAATCAAAAGCAGGATAATCTGAGGTCGATCTACATGATTGCATCGTATATGTCGGGGTTGTATGGACCATTGTGATTAAATTGCTTAACTTACATAGATGGCCATATTCATCTAGTACTAGGTTACCAAAAAAGGGTCCAGGAACACTAGGGACAAAGAAGGGTTTGGCCTCAACCTTCATTTGAGTTGAACTAGAGATAGTGCCATCGTATAGACTTTGGTGAATTGACTCGATATTTAGGTGTTACTTGATAACAGTTAAAGCCATTGGTCAAAAACCTAGCCTACCTGATCAGAACCCTACACACACGATCACACAGATTACCGATATTAAGTTGGTCTTGAGATATAAACAATTTGGACATTTATAATTGGCACGACGAAAGAGAGAAAATGGAGGTCGAGTTCAGGGTGAAGGATCAATTAAATTACCCATGCATGTGTGCCAGTTGACTGCGATGTATCGAATCTAAAGGTACTTTAATAGAGTGAAACTGTTGGTCACATTGCTCCAAGTTTAGAAGCCCTATAGGTACACAATTCAGACCATATTCAACTAATGAATCTGTAAACCACGTAGTTAAACCGAACAAAGGTTCAAAAGATGACTGAGCTCGAAGCGCATCATTGTGACAGGCAAAAGAAAGTAGACAGAATGAGCCAAATGATATTCTCTGGATGCCAGAATACTTGAACTTCAGCGCTTCTCACTTTGTTACGTGTATGCGATCTCAATGTCATAAATGACAGTTAGCTCACCTAAGCAGAAAGACTGTACACTACATTAACGACTCATTGAATGTCGGTATCTGAAACAGGTTTGACGTGGAGTAATTTTCGGCAGTGTTGCATAACACCAGTAACCTCAATTGACACATAACTCCGGACTGCACTGAGGTGTACGAAGTGAACGTCCTTTTGTGGGTTGCCTGCGCCAGTTATATACTCATTTACAAAAATCCGTTTTGTGTTAAAGATAGACAATCATTATTCGGAGCCAAGCGGGTAAGCGGTGCGCCATATTAGTTGCGGCCATCGTCCTTAGTTCGGTTGCAGCTATCTACAAAATGCTAGTGTGGTGTGCTGAACTTTCAGTGCCCGTTTTGTGGAATGCGATTCCCTCAACATTATAGAGCACGTTTCAATGTTAGAGACTGAGTTTTGAAAATGTTTGGAGTCGAGGCACCACACAGGTGCCCAAACACGCGCTGTTGTGGCGCTGTGACCCGGATTTTGGACGGACTCCATTCTAGCGTTTTCCCAATAAAACCGAGTCTGTCCGAAATCCAGGTCTGCATGCGGCGATAGTGCAGAGTTTTGAACATCAAACGTTCTACTAAACCTGTGTGTGCACGTCAATCAAACCAATCAGACTGGATAGGCCAGCCCTGCTAACTTGAGGAACAATAGGTGAAGGTTATCGCCACAGTTAGTACAGCAAAAATCGCCCGTGTGCGGAACGAATGAACTGTGATTATGTACAACCATGACATTACGAGGTCAGCGTCTAGAAAGTGGAGAAAGCTAAGCAGTTTCCGAAATAATTAAATAAAGTATAGAAGTAGTTGCAAAGACAATTTATGAAATGTCAAAATCTAATTAACTGGCTGGTTAGCTAAACAGGAACCCGCCGGATTGCGAGTATCAAGTTGCAAAACCGGCAGAGGACATGGCATAAGGCCACACAGCATGGAATGAATAGGGATAGCAAACAAGTACTTGGTGTACACAAATTACAGATCCCTTTAGTAGATCACAGTTCTGTATCCTGTATAATAGTTTCAATAACCAACGACGTTGCTGACCACTGGTGACTGATCGACACACTCGTTGAGCCGTTGAAGTCGACCAACAACGTGGACTGATTCACGTCTCGATGCTAAGTCGCAGTCTGTTCATATCGATATCTCGTCCAAGCAAGCCACTCTACAGGTTAATCAGTTATATACGATGCATGTGACAAAACCAGCAGAATTCACGACCTAATTCCACTGACTTTAAAAAACGATGCCCTCCAGCACTCATACAATCCAGGGCCCTGTAAGTCAAACCGTTTGGCTTCCACAGCCGTTTAAAAAAGCTACACCCAGTATGACTGTTTGAATCCAGTTTGACTTTATCGAAGAGGCGCCGGTAGTTCGCGCCCGCCAGTCCCGGTGACAAGGCCTTGGAATCGACAAACTTTAGTGCCTGCCCACCGCACACAAGTTGGAGTCGACAACTCATGCAATCTCATCGTGAGTAATCGGTGTCCCAGTGTCGCTATTTTGGTATTCCAGGTCAGGCGTACAAAACTAAATGACTAGTCTATCGCATGATGTAGTCTTTTGAACTGAAGTTGTGCGAAGATGCGGAAAGTGAACTTCAAACGGAAGTATACGTCAAATATCCGTTGCGTCTACGATGCTTGGGAGCCATTCATTAGTCAGAGCCGTATGGCGTCCGGGAGATTTGCGGATGCATAGCTCACTTTTCGTAATAAGGCTCAGGCTGTCCTATCACTTCGCGTAATGGAAGCTGACGAATACCATATCTGGCCCTTAGATCATGACTGTTTCTCCCTTCACTAGTGCTTCTATCAATAGTTAAGTAGTTGCCCAAGTAGACAATTATTTGTTGACACTAGCATACCAACAGAAGTCGAACGCGACCATTGGCCATTATCGCTATCTTTAGAATGTCACCCATGACAAAATTAAAGAGAGATAGTGGTGACCAGCAACTTTGTGGAACAACACTGGTGACTGAAAATTTGTTTGATGAAATCCCGTGGACACCTGTTCACCCTGACGTCAGTTTTTGCAAAATTGTGGTGGGCAAAATACTTGCGGGCAAACTCTTCTTCAAAAGTTAGGGACAGAAAGCTGTTTCGTCAGTAGGAAAAGATTACGAACACCCTTACAAGGCAAGTTGAAGAGGTGCTCAACACAACCTTGGCTAGCGAAAAAACCAGATTGTCTCCTTTCGTTTGACTGTTTATGAAAAGAGGAAGCTTCCGAAAGATTGGGGTGATTAGGATCGTTCACACACTGCAAATTTAGGGAGGCCCTTGGAGACAACCTGTTTTTATCCATGCGTCCGACATCCGTAAAGAATTTTTGGGACCACATCTCATCAGTAAAGTGAATTAGCTACTGACTAAGTACTAAATCACCATCGTGGTACAAAACTGGATGGATGTAGTATGGGACGGAGGTTATGTGGTGCTTTAACACTTGAGCTGTCATGAAGACTTGTGAACTGGAAGATCGCTCACCCAGAGCTTCAGATTCTCCTCCGAATATCTCAGTTGAGAAATATGAAATGTCAAACTTATTTCGAATATCAACAGTGAATGATCTGGTAAAGTCAGCCGGATAAAACAGGTGCTTATAAGACGGTCTATGTGTTTATGTCGAGGTGCCTAATAACTAAACTAGAATTCCTAGTGCACTAGTAATGTTTGGAGCAGGTAGGATGTTTGACATCCACACAATGAAGATTGGAGTTAACACATGTCAGTGAAGTTTATCGTCTTATAATACACGCTAACAAATCTACATCACACGACCGAACTCCGTTTTTATGGGATTTCTTATGTATATTAACAGCCGGACGGCGATTAGGACAACTGACCTTCGCAATACAAATGGAACTAATAATTCATTTGGCCAATGGTGTCGTCACCATTGGCTGAGGTAGAAGCAGGCTGAAATAAGTGGGGGCTTAGAGTTCAAATTTGGCTTCAGTCACAAACGTTTGATCAGCTTCAAACTTGTTCTTTCCTACTTCAGGTCATTGTGATAAATCTTTACGTTCTGTTGGTTTGGATTAATATGGTCTACACAAATTTCACAGTGCTCGTAACCTGATAGCAAACGGCTAAACTACTTTGACTTTAGGTCGTGTGATTCAAATCGGTTCTGTGACAAGTTAGTCCGGTGGATTTAACTCAGGCAGATTTATCAATGGAGCGATTCACCCTGGGACATTCGCTCTCTCCCGTGGACAGTTGCATCAGCAGAATAGTAGGGGCTATGGAAAGTTAAGAAATAAAATCTGCTTCGTGTCAAACATGTGGGAAGAGAATTACCTTAACAGTGTCTGGCTGACACTTGGGTCCTTTTGCTCTCTGTTCGGTTACCTATTTTCAGCGTCACCAGAGTGGCACCACTTCAACAACGCGGTTCCAGTAAACTGATTGTAAACTTATTCAGTAATATCGTTTTGTCTTTTAATTGTGATTATAAAAAAGTTTGTATTTTGTTGTTAAGGTGTATTTTTGTTTCAGAGTGGCTAAGGTCTGTTACACATTGTCCCTGTCATAAATCGTTTTGAGGAGAATGACCATAGGAGGAATTTATTCGGGACGAGTTGGACTGTTATCCTTCCAGAAGATGATCAGATGAACAGAACCTTCCTTTCTGTCTTATTATCAATTCATGAGATGTTTCACTGTAAACCCAACCAGTCGTGATGAATAGATTACAGCCTACAACATCAAACAATAACATTGGGTCAAACTAGAGTCCTTGTGGACAGTCAGCCGTACTTGTCTAACCAGTCTGTTGGGACGTTTGGAACATACCACAAATAGAATTTCAGTGGTTCAGTCATCCATAATTTTGATCATTTATGGATTGAACTTTTTAAAGGTTCATGTTATTTCCGAGACTAATTCGTAAGCGACAATTACCACAACATCATTCATCCGCATTCCTTCTGGCTAACGTAGTGCTCATACTTAGTTTTAGTTCAGAACGTCTCGGTGTCAAATGACAGTATTGTGAAGACCGGTGCAAAAGCACTACAGTGACGTTCGTAGACACTAAAAACGAACACATCCTTGAGAAACCAAATAATACGAATTACTAGACTGTTTAAAACATAACTAGGGTTTCAAATGAATGTGTGTTTATTATCTGAACAAGAATTATTTGGAACGCTTCGATTAATTCGCAAATGCACGCACGCGTACACGCATACGTACATACGGTCACACCGGATGTTGGATAGTCAAATTTGTGCATTTGTAAACAATTTTAGATGATAATTTGATTCACGTTTGCGACAAATGGTACAACTCGGTACCAGCTATCGGTCAACAATCGGTTCTATGTGAAAACTAGATGGGTTATTCTGCTTGAACAAAGTAATTATTAAAGTTCATTACACTTGGTCTCGTACACGAGCTGCTTGTATGTGTGTGCGTGTATATACAACTAGTTTGCGCGTTCACATTATAGTTAAGCTCCATATTGATCAGTACGTAAACTGATCATAATATGAACCACTAGCGATGAAATGTTCCAAGGTTACATATTTTGGAATCAAGATTACGAGTAGTTGCACTAAATGATTTGAATTTCAACATGCTCTATGAAATACTTCGGATTCTTTCAGAGTAAACTTCAGTACAGATTAGTAAGTGGAGGAACGGGGGTAAGGTTTCTAACAATCAATCCATGTGCTGTGTCAAGTATCACAATAACCTTCCGTTGGAGGTCACTTGGAGAGGAACCATAGTTCACTGAGAAACAATATTCGGATAAACGATTAAGTGGATTGTCAGTAGTTGGACAAACCATCATAGAATACAAGACCCAGTTGATAAAAACGTCAAACCATCAGTTAGGATACGGTAACAGGGGTGACATTAAGTTCAGGAAGCAAATTCGCACAGTCAATATCGTTACCCTAATTAACGAAATTAGTTCATTCTTCATAAGTATGTACGGTAGTCTGAGTCAGAAGTTAAGAATTTCACAAATCACAGAATGCCACGATCAACATGTAGCCGTCTGTCATGAAAATTAAAGACCCATAGAGGGTTTTTCGCGTGAAATGAAGCCACCTCACGGTAAACAACCTTAGAAGTCAGTTGGGTGGTCGCTGTGATGGCAGAACTGCTTCAACGTATTGACGAGATTGAGTATATGGCAACAGCGGTTCATCCTCTCATAAGTTGTCACTAGGGCCGCTGCTTGCCAAGACCACTCTTAACCTTTTCATTGTCCTTGATGGATGTTTGTTAGCTTGTAGAGAAACCATAAATGGCCGCCAGGTTTCGGCTTTTGAAGAAAATAAGAGCAACGCTCGATGAATGTTGTCATAGTTATAGATAAAGAAGAGTATGCTCGGAAAATGTTGACTATGCTGAACGAGGACAACAAATTCGAACATACCGACAAGGTGAAAAACATTACTGATATGAAATGCTGAATAATCCGACATATTGAATTTTCGCTTCTACATCGAGTAACTGATGAAGGCACTTTTAAGTCCCGAAAGCCAGGCGATTCGACGCCTAAAGTGTATGATCTGCCCATTAAACAAAGTTGGAGTACCAATCAGACCGATGCCGGGAAGTTATTAAATCAGAAATTTGACACATTTTGCTAACGACTTATTTAGTTTGATTGGTGATCTCGACATAGTCATCCTAACAAACAAAGTCACACAATCAGTAGACTTTCAAGCAATGTTCACGTACGTTCCATTGCACGAGAAGATAGGTTGTATATGCGGTCTGATTGAGACTGAAGGTTTTGACATAAAACTTACCACGGATCGACCGTTAGTGTTTCTGTTATCATGCACGGAGAACATAGGTCTTAGTTTTCAGATCGCTTTGTCGACAAATAGACAGTCACATGTGAACTAGAAAGAGACGAGTGTTTGACGTTTATAGATATCCTCATCAGTCAAAGGATTGATGGATCAGTAAACAGATCTGTGTATCGAAAGCCAACTTTGATCGACAGGTGCTTGAACTTGAAGGAACGTTTGGGTTCAGAATGTGACTGTGCAGTCTGATTCCACTGTCCTGGTTTCACACAAACTTCCGGTTTCGTCTATCGTCCGAAGTATATTGATCATAGGTCATCGGATGGATCTCATATCAACGTTCAGGATTATAAGGCCTCACACAAGTCCGCGTTTCTTACGTTTCGCTGAGGTGGACACGGTTAACAGTATCAAGCTAATATTGAGTGTACAAAAACAACTATATATAGACCTATGGACTTAATAGTTTTGCGCTGTATCCTCCACCCCATTTTCTATATAATTTCTTTACCTCGGTCTCCTAATGTTATGTATATTATTGGTTATTGTTGTTTGTTATTGAGGAGGTAATACAAAATACTAGTCTCAATCAGTGTCTTCCTTCTCACTGTTATGTTCATTTTTAAATGTCATTTCTCCTCAGCATACTGGTTAAAAAGTCACTAGGAATATGTCGTTTTTAAGGCGACATCAAATTATATTTTAGCAGTCAAAAAGTCAAATGTTTCCACTAAATACTGCTCCGTTATTATTCCAGATTATTAATATTTTGAAGATTGCACTTTTTTCTGTGTAACTTCGCTTTCCGTCAGTAATTATCATCAATAGTTGGTTATTGTATTATACACACAATTTGTTTGAAGTTGTCTGGACCAAAAAATCATGTGACCTATTTCTGTATATATATATATATATATATATATATATATATATATATGCGCATCTGTTTAATTTGCTAACAGCGAGGGTTTTGACTTTTCCGCCGATATTCTACAGCAATTACTACGCTTAAGTATCTCATATCTCAACAGTGTTCGTCAGTTATAGACAGAATCCTTAGAATTCATCTTTGCTTTTTATCAAGGCTACATGCAGTTTATCTTCCACTATATCAGTCAATATAAGAACCCACATCGACTTTGGCTTTGACTTGAACTACATTTTTTGGATGGGAAATCACCTATAATTCGCGTGAACTCAACAAATTCCGTTAACTACGTGAAGGATGTAACGGAATAGTGATCACTTAATCCACTTGGTTTGAAACCATTACGATTTTGGAGAGATATCCGACACAATAATTATATTGACTTTGATGAGGGAAGTGGTAAAAATCACTTTGGGTTTTGCATGATAACCTAATTGCTTCTAACAGTGCTTTCCGGTACAACAAAGGTCAACACAGCCCTAGTATCAGATAAACTGGTTAATGAAATGAAGGTTTTTGAAATGTTTGAACCGTTGGTCATCGTTTGTTCAATAGGTTTGGTATACTGGTGCACTGCTGCAGAATGTTAACTTCGTTTGCAGAAGGAACATCTCGTCCTTCTCTACACATGAGCGTTTTTGGTAAAACAAATGTACAAGTGGATTATTTGATTATCCACCTTCAAGCTTCCTCCTGTTCATAATTGCATTCGCATATTCCTTGAACGTTTTCCGAACACACTCTCTCAGGACTACCAGAAGTGACTAGTTTTAGCGAGTTTATTACTCGTCCATTTTTGACCATTTTCTCTAGTTTGAATAGAGCAGACAAAAGACTGACATTACACGATTTATGCTCGAGCAGATTTCGCTGCATCTCTACTGGTGTTTACTGCAGACGAGTTAAAATGTACAAAATTTCAAACCACACGACAATAACAAATGGTCAAAGTTCAAAACCAGTCCAGTTGCTACCACGGCAGCATCAACGTCTGCTCGTCTGCAGTAAACACCGCTAGAGATGCAGCGAAATATGCTCGAGCATAAATCGTGTAATGTCAGTCTTTTGTCTGCTCTGTTCAAATTTTCAACGGGAAATGGTTGTTTCAAATTGTGTCTAGTTCACTAACTTTGATTGCTCCTTGCTTGTTCGCATGAACATCCGGTCAGTTCACTTATGAGGTGACGGAAAATTATAAGGTTTATACAGGGGTTCGTATCATATGAAATTTAATTCCTTCGATCATTGTTTCGACGGTTTCAGAATCGTTCCATTTTTCAGGCTACCTCAACTGGCTTAAGTGGGTTCACAAGCTACACGTGACCTAGTAACAAGTATGAATCAATTAGGGAAGTGCCGTTTAATTTCACCTCATCTGATTCCTCTTTGGGTTCGGTAAACATCAAATACAACAGTTTTCGTGGATAATTTGTTTACACTCCGTTAGTTCAGACGGACATAATTTTCCTCAGATTGATCACCTTCTTTGCTGGCTTTGAACACAAGAGTGAAAATATACTGACTGCATAGTTAATAGTGCTTATTTTCCACCGGACATTCCAAGGTGGTTTTTCACATGTTTTGACTCATCGGGTATAATTAGGCTGAACAAGGTACGAACTGGTATAGTGTAGGTCACAGGTCGTTTCTGTGAACGACCATACGATTATTTTGTCTTTTTGGCAGTGGCCAGTGCAAAAGACAATCAATATAATGTTAATTGTGTCCATCCACATTAACGGTATGAACAAATTATACAAAGTTGTATGAACTGTTCCCATTAAAAACAATTCTCTGGAGAGAAATTATTTGGCGAATAAAAGCCTCGGCTAATCCCATGAAAGGCTGTTTTGTCAAATCTTGTTCGAACTATATCAAACTGAGAAATTCGAAGAAAGACGAAACTGGCCGCTTGGTGTTGTCTGGCTGAGTATGTATATAACGAATTATTGACCTAGAATAGATCGCCAAAATTATTGAATCAAGGTCGTTGTGTGGGTAAAAATGAATCCTCTGGACTCAACTGTTGTATTCAGACACCACAATCTCCCTTCAGTTGAGTAGTTTTGAAGAACGCAAATTTTAGACGCTCATTAATCGTGAATTTTGTAGTCTACTACTGGGTATTGTTAGCTTAGTTTCACTATCATTTGATAAACGTTTCAGTATATGTAACTTCTGTATGGTTATACGTATACTTTATACAACTATAAATGTTTGCAATGAACTTAGCACAATGCAGCGGCATAGGCGCTGAAACAAATGGGAAAAAGGCTTAAAAAAGTCGATAAAATTAAGCACAAAAGTAAGGAGAACAACTCATCATTAACGGGGTTACCGTGTGTTGAAAAAGTCGCTACCTTCCGAAGCGAAATCAAAAGCGGAACTTGTGGCACAAAGCATATATCAGTTTTACTGAGTTTGTTTTGGTTACTTTGTGGAAAAGATGGATCAGTAAAATGAAGAATTACAACTGGTTTTCGTTTTGGTCGGTTCGACTCTGCTTGCAGCTCGTTTGTTTTAACGCGCGACGCACTGAAACAACTTGCTCTACTCCAGTGCTCATTATCACACAGTCCGATGCGGCGAATCACCGGTTGATTTCGTATAAATACTTTTGTCCAATCCCTTTATACTATGGACTTTTGTCCCGCCCTACATCCGGCTGTATTTCTAATTACAGATAAGTATCTTATTAATAATGCGACTAAAAACTGTTAAGGTTATAGTGGGTCCAGCCTTTTTGAAGCTCCCACCCTTCAGAAACGCGTCGTACACTAACTACAAGGTTGACGCCTGTAGCTTAACTCAGTTCATCTGCTGCAAACGACGAGTAGACAATCGTCGAACTTGCCGAAGCCAACAAGGCCCGTGTGGCGAAATCAGTAGATTTACCAGCAGGCTTGACTAGTCTATCATAAAAACATCTTGATCAACGACACCGTTGCATGAGTCGATACTCACCTCACACCTGTTCATTGTTGCCATTCCATCCGCAAAAGATGTTTGGACCTGTTGGATATTGAGTAAGAGATATGTGGAAATGCATCATAGCAAGCGTATACACTGGTTCATATTCCAGACATAAGTCACAAGCACTACCAGTCGTAGAGAACCAGCTTCCATGTTAAAACTTTGCGCGTAAATTTCAACTGTTATAGCCAGTTTTCGGTCGTCTCGGAACTTACGTTCACCACTAATTTCATTATGTTCGTCTGGTTCCCTGCTACCTACCATAGTACTAATTAAAGTCGTCAAGTTGCAGGTGACACTAAGAAAATATCGGTAGTTGAACGCAGACGGTCTGAAGAAGACAACCGAACAACTGGTTTGGAACCCATGGACAAAGAGAAGGATTGCACTTACTGAGACGTTACACACATCATCTTTGGATAAGTGGCTAATGACTTGTGGATGCTAAAGGGAGATGAGGCGACAAGATACCACTTGGTTCCTGGCTGTTCGCTTAATGAACCTTCAGAACGATTATTCACGGTTGATACAACTATCATGGCAATTAAACCTATTCATCTCCAGCAGTCCACCAGCGGTGGTGAACGCTTAGCATCAGCATAGTGCAGTTTATGTCGGTCGGCCACGCACACTTCATGTTACCTGTATGATACTATAGACTTAGACAATATAGTTATCAGATTTCATATCGCAACTCCAGTCACTGGAGAGTAGTTCCACAGGTTCCTGGTGGTAGTCGATCACGGCACTGCACAATTTCGACTCCAAATTTGAACAGGGAAGTTGAGTTTGGACGAATTTTCCGAATACTGCTTGTGATGCTGAAGGGCGAGGATACTTCGATGTGGGTCCTCGCCTTGCCTGAGGTCTGTTAGTAAAATGCTTCCAGTCTCACGCCATGTCTTTTCGTTTGAGAAATTCCTAGAACGTCCATTCAAATGCTTATCGGATTACTGATGAGTATTCGGGGAATTGGTTAATTTCAAGCTGAACATTACTCACAACTGATCGCAGTTGTCGCAGTCCCATAGACTTTCCAATCGGGATCTTTCGAAAAGAAGCACTAGACTCGAGTTTCGCTTTCATTAGAGCTGGTCGGATGTTTAAAAAGACAACAAGTATCAACCATCTGTAGATATGGTTGTGTGTTAACATTTGGTGAGCGCAAAAATCGAATTAATGCAGTTATCAGCAAGGCTGGATGCTGTTCGCTAATTACGGTTTTTTGCATATTGGAGTTAGTTTGCAAATAACTACGGCAGTTACTATTTTCAATGTAATTAAAATCACACTCAACCCTCGTCGTTTGTTACACCTGTTGTGAACAGGATTGTAGGCGGTGTTGGCTGTGACGGAACCCAAGTTATATGGGATGTTTTCCTCTCTCTCAAGTACCAATAAGAAGACGGCCAGATTTCTCCTTTGGGCAGTGCTATCGCCATTAAAGAGGACCATAGAGACTTAAATATGGCTTAACGTCCTGTAACACTTTGGAAGTCCTACCTCACGTGAGACCGCCTCAGTTTGGATGCGAAATACCCCTCTACTTGGGAGCAACCGCAGTGCAAAAAGATGGAAGAAAAGATGTGGATAGCCACTTGGACTGTCATCTAAAATGTCATATTCAACGTTACAGATTACAGATAGATTCTACGTTAATTCTGTAAGCTGTCATACTTAGACCCCCCCGCTATCCATGACAAATAAACCGGAGTAACTGAAGATTTTTTAAAGGTTCCGGGTGATTCCGACTCATTTGCATGTGCTGACCAGCAAGCCCCTTCATACTGTTAGAGGTGTCCTACGGGTTTCCAGTTAACTACCTTGGAAACTGGGTTATATTCTTATTCAGTCGGAGTCCCAAGGCGAGGTTCACGACGTTCAAGAGAGCATCTCGCGTCTCAATGAATGGAATGGTGGTGCCTGCTTTATGCGTAGTCCTAAGAATGCACACCTAACAAACTTCCACGTCTCCAGAAGTTATCTGCATGCTCAAAAGTCGGCAAAGTTTGGTGGACTCTGTATACGTACATCAACCTAATGTAAACAGACTATAACTCAAATGCACACAACTTCCCCAGTTACAAGCGATACTCATAACACTAGTGGACAAGCGGATAAGAGCGTTGACTCGTAACGCGAAAAGTAGACGTTTCGCTCCCCCATTCACACCATCTCTACCTGATCTGTTCAAACAGGAACGAAAACGATCTTGAAGTGTCGGCTTGAGTGTGAGCCACAAGAAACATTACAACGTTTTGCCATTTTTATAAAGTTTCAAACACATTCGTTCTGGTCACGTCAAACCGTCGCCAGTAACGCCATGGGAGTTCAGTCAAACTAAGTGTGAACTTAATACATGTAAACGCGTGGTCGGAATTCAAACACGCTTCTTAGGTTGACTTAGTACTCCAAGCAGTTTCGTTAACATTATCTAGTGGCGAAGTGGTCTGTTGAAGTCCACCGCCAGTTGTGCCAATGGTGGAAGCCAGGTGGCACGTCGGCGTTCGACGCCCCGGAAGCCGATACTCGCCGAGAAAAAGTTGTAGTCTACGCATTCGCGTAGCAGGCGTTCATTACTGTTAGTGTTGTATCTGCCTACAAGATGATAATCACCTAGAATACGTTCATCAGCTGTAAGTCTACCAACCTGTGCACTCAGGTTCACAGCCAGCATCACCAATTGCGTTCAGTGCGTTGTGTTAGAGTTTGTTTTGACCGTATCTGGCCTACGATCAACTGGAACGTAAGTGATGCACTTCTACCTGAACCGAACCTTCCAACTCATTGACGCAAAGCCAACTGTTAACTGAGATCTGGCTAATCAACGCAAACTTTACTCCGGTGCTCAAAGAAATTTCGAAACGAAATCGGTGAAACAGCGAATCCGTAAGGTTGCCGATAAGTCCCACTTACGAATCAACGAGTGGTAGTTACAGTTCCGCAGTAGTATCATATTATTTATAAATTTCGTACGTAGTAGGCGCGACTGAGACATCCTATGTGAACGCTCATCGACGTTCGCTAGCGAGTAATGTTCAAGTTATCCGATGGCTATAACACCTCTCCAAGTTGAAATCACAGAAATCACCAACTTGTTTAGTGATATTTTGATTATTGATGAGTAGTAGGAAATGTTGGATTTACATAATTATTATAAATTATGAGTGATGTTCAGTTTATACAAAACAAACATTTTCTGTTCACTAGTGATATACAGATGACTATACCCGTAGCCCCATTGTTTGTTGACACCGTAGCGTATACTGACGTCCAAGTGAACCTGAGCACTTTGTTCTACAACACCAACCCTCTATGTGACAGGACCGCATGAACACACACTATACTACATGCCAGTAGACATAAATCTGTGACTGCGTAAGGGGCAGTTTCAGTCGAAGAATAGCGCTACATTAAGAGGGAAATATGTTACCGCCAAAATAGATGATTACAAAAGAACGAGGAATAGGGTTCACATCACAGCATGTAGTATAGAGGTCCAACTTAATGGTGGTATTATGACAGTCGGTCCCTTACTTTTCAATCTCGTCTATCCAGGCAAATTAGCTTTGGTAGTTGTCCACTATACTGACTTTTAGTACCACAACAGCATCGTCTCGAACAGCGATCACATCAGGTTTGATGAACGAGCTCGCCTTTGGTACTCGTAGCTCCTGGAAGACTGCGTAGCCCAAATTGCACAGCCTTTTCGCCTGATCCCTGGCCACTCTACCGCGACCGTCTAGCGAATGATATAGTTCATCCATCCATGCCGCGTGGGCCCCCTCCATATTTGTCACTGCCACACCGTGAACGCTTGCTGGGATAAGACCAGACGAACTGACAATGACGGGATAACAGTCTCTCCACCCGCGAGTTGTGAGAGATGGGAATAGTGGTGAACAAACTCGGAATGCCCAGACTGCCCAGAAGAACTGGGGTGTGGATGTAACTGACTGATATGTCTTTGAGAAGGCGGAGCTATTGCGGAACAAACTGACGCGTTGTACAGTCCATAACTTTGAGCGTGTTTCGGTGGACTCGGCTCAATACTGACGAGTGATCCATCCTAGGGATCAGATCTTGTCTCAGGAGTTTTAGGCGATGATGCGGCTTCAGGAGTGCTTTGGGTGTTTCATCTAGTATTATGAGAAGCTACAAACGGTAATTAGTGGATGCTTCACCCTTCCCGCTGAACGGGATATCTAGGTAGGTCACCGTGTCCGAGGCCCTTAGTGAGTGAACAATGTTCGGATCGAATTGAATAGACTCGTCAGCT
Organism: Paragonimus heterotremus; assembly: GCA_013368495.1. Classification (NCBI taxonomy): domain Eukaryota; kingdom Metazoa; phylum Platyhelminthes; class Trematoda; order Plagiorchiida; family Troglotrematidae; genus Paragonimus; species Paragonimus heterotremus. Next base: position 58,812 of record LUCH01000273.1, on the reverse strand, counting down.
AAAGCGGTTCTGTTGCGCTCATGATCGCAACAGATGACCATGACAGGAAAATGTCCTAGTGTTGTGGACTTTCAAACCGGAGGTGTGAGTATTCCAACACTCGACGGAATACCTCAACGCGGAGTGAGTTACGTCCAAAACGCACAACGAGCGGATCGGGAACGGCATGGACGACCGGATGAGTCCTCGTTCGACTGGATCAGACCAACAGGCTAGACATTGCAGGCAAAATAGGATGGACGACCAGATCGGGGGTGTGATTATTCCAACACTCGCAGAATATCTCGACACGGTCGTAGAATGCGGTCATAGCCCACAGTGGATAGAGTGTAGACGCCATGTGCGACCAGACGAGCAATCGCCGAATGAGATCGGACCAACAGACGATGAATGGCAGACGTAAATCCACTCGACAGAAGGCGCCGATCACACACATAAACCACGCAGAAGTGCACACGTCATGTGAGCGTAAACCGTGGGATGTTGTGGGCTGGAATTCTGACTCATAAACGCTAGCTCGCCCGTAGCATGGTAGCTAGGGAGTTGGATAATAAGGATTGTGCTTTATTGGACGCCTTTTCGCTACACTAGGACATCCATGAAGTACACGTGTCAGATAAATTACTAATATTCCGGAAGTCACCTGCATAACACTTCAAAACAACGGCGCTTCCGATATTCGTTGGAGGAAACAAGCAGTCAATTAACCTTGTCTGTCTGTTTTAAAGTTATTTGCTTTCGATAGTATCTGCTGCAAAATTTTTGTCGATTGTAAACCCAATTGGAAGCAAGCTCCGAGAAGCACTTCTTCGAATAACTGACTGATTGAGCAATCAGAACCGCCCACACCACCGCAACTACACATCTGGAAGAAATTGGAAACAAAGTCATTGCAACTGTGGCCATCCAAATAACGTACCATCCAATGTCATGACACATTTCGAAACTTGAAGGACGTGGCAACTCTTTAAACAACCCTTGTTCTTGGTGTAAAAATCGAATGATTATTTCCTTTTCGTGGCCTTGTTAACTCCGTTTTTGTTTCGTTATATTATGCTTCAAACGTTAACTTGAAATTTCCCTTTGCCTCATCATTCTAGCATCCACTATGTCCATTGCTCTGACGGCGAGTTATCACCATTTGTACCTTTGACAGGTATTTCCTGACATTTCGATGCCCGCACTAACACCGATAGTACTGTAAAATCACCATGTTACTGCGTTCAGAATGTCACTGACTTGCTACTGTCGAGCACGCTACCTTTACCTCCTTTTGTCACCTTCACTCTTTGCTAGTAGCCTATGTCATTTCTACCGCAATAACTGATGAGAAGCTGGCAAAGTACCCCACTTTGAGTCATTTTAGGATCCCGTACGCAATTTCTTCAATGCACGGAAGGATTAACAGTTGACTGGACAAACCGGAAATTCTGTCTTTAATTTTGCTTCCTCAGCTACATCTCAATTTACTCCAACACTTGTCTAGGCATAAAAATGGCGATTCGTCCTTTCAAAAACTCCTTCAAGTAATTAGGAAAGGTTCAATTCCATATTCTATACAAGAACAAACAGTTGTTCCTTTTAAATGTAATTTGTGACAAATCATTCTGATGTTTAGTACTTGTGCCAATTCGACCACCACAGTCTACTCCCGTAGTATAATGCGTACTTTTACCTGTGAGTAGTGTAGTACAAAGCGGAGACGCGGAAACTAAGGGAGCACTTCTCAGTATCAGGAAGACCGGAAACTGGAAGTTACTAAGAGAAACGAGTATACACATTGTGCGGAACGTTTCGCAAAAGCGCTTGCTACTGCACTACTATCAGGGATATGGATACACGCTAGCTGTGCGAACTAGTGTTTGCGTTCGTGGTTCACTTGTTCCACATACCTTGTAATGAACGTCCTGCAATAAACAACTTTCCGGGTCAAACGAGTTTTGCAATCATAACTCTAAGATATAAGCTGAAATTCAGAATTTCATTGTTGACTTGGATGTTCTCATAGCCCTAGTTACACTGATCCGTCTCATACCTCACTTACACGTGTGTTTCTTAAATTTATATTGATTTGCTGGTAGGTGAGGTTTAGTTCTTCCGGACATACTAGCAGATCGTAATACAACGAAGATAAGTATAGTATAGTTTCACAGATATAAATAGTCCTGAATGATTTTTATACAAAAAGCTTGAAAATGAATACGTACAAAACGGCAACTCATACAGTGTAACATTAGGTTCAATTTTGACAATACATCTACTTCAGTGAATGGTCGTAGCTTAGGCAAACAAAATGACAGAAAACGGAAATAAATAGAACTCTATCAACCAAAGCGGTATGAACGTTTATTGTCAAAAGCAAACTTGCAACCTTACGCTATCAGCCAACTATTAGAATATAAGTTGCACACATCCCTAGACTGAGTTATGGGTTTTGATTGAACAACCTCCAGTATTTCGCATGTACCCTTAGCACTGTTTATCTACTAGAGTTTCACTTCGTATACGCCACTGAAAGATGTGTTGGAGTACTGTTGGAGAAACTACTTCATGCAACCATTCTTACGCACTTCAGATTTGCGAAAGGCCAACAGTATAGTGTAAGATGTCCTGTGCACGAACACTTCATTATCATCTCATCTCTTACTACTGCTAAATTAATTCAATCAATATATAATGAGCAGGCACG